>MU842871.1:82641-204646 GCA_030867305.1 Colletotrichum zoysiae | reverse complement strand
AGAGGGTCTCGTCCGACCTCATTGCCGACTTCTCCCGCTCCCTGCCCCTCTTTCTCCGGAAACCAGACGGCAAGACCCTCCGCGCCCGTGTCCGCGTATCTGAGACGGCACGCCTGACTTCGAGTGTAAGATGAACGAACGAACCAACCAACCAACCGCCCCCCCCCCCCCCCCCCCCCCTCCTCAGGTCTATGTTTCCATGGTTCTGACCGCCTTCGCAGCTCCTCGACCCCTTCCAGGAACTCCCGCAGCTCCTGGACCCTCACCTGCCCGCCTGGCTGCCCCTCCTCGCATCCGCCTACCTCGCCCACCTCAACGCCCGCACCCGCGCCCGCACCCGGGCGTCGGCTCCGTCCTCGACCCGCTCGCAGCTCCTCGAGCCCCTGGGCCTCGCCATCGCCAAGCTCATATACACCTTCGCCAAGATCCGCGGCGAAAAGGTCATCGTCCGCTTCCTCAACGTCGAGTCCCGCCACATCGAACCCCTCCTCCTGGCCCTCGAGTCCGCCGAGCGCGCCGGCGGCACCACCACCACCACCGCCACCACCACCACCACGACGGCCGCCCCGGCGGAACACTCGGCGCAATGGTCCTGGGAAGAACGCTACCTCGTCCTCCTCTGGCTCTCCCACCTCCTCCTGGCCCCCTTCGACCTCTCCAGCATCTCCTCCGCCTCCGCCGACCCGGACCTCGCCCTCCCCGAGATCCCGGGCTTTGAGTGGCCCGAGAACCTCCCCGGCATCACCGTCCGCGCCCTCCCCCTCGCCATCAAGTACCTCGCGTCGCCCGGCAAGGAGCGCGACGGCGCCCGCGCCCTGCTCGTCCGCGTCGCCATGCGCCGCGACATGCAGTCCCTCGGCGTCCTCGCCGCCCTCGTGCGCTGGTCCCTCGCCTCCCTCACCCCGCCGGGCCCGTCCGCCGCCGCCGCCGCCGCCGCCGCCCCGCCGCAGCCGCCCTATTTCTACATCGGCATCCTGTCCTTCCTCGCCGGCGTCCTCCGCTCCTCCATAAACACCTCCGACATGGACGCCTACCTCTCGCCCATCTTCCTCTCCGCGCACTCGGTCGCGTCCGCCGACGCGGCGGGGGGTGACACCCTCGTCGCCGCCTCCATCCGCTCCTCCGCAGTCGCCCGCAAGATGCTCATCAAGGTCATCCGCTCCGTCACCGTCCTCCTCCTCCGCAAGACCCCGCCGGACCAGCACAGCACCGAGCTCGTCGAGACCTCCATCGGCTACCTCCTCGAGTGCCTCGCCGACAACGACACCCCCGTCCGCCTCGCCGCCTCCAAGGCCCTCAGCATCGTCACCCTGAAGCTCGACCCGGACATGGCCTCCCAGGTCGTCGACGCCGTCCTCGACTCCCTCAACCGCAACGTCCTCTGGACTCGCGACCCCGGCACCGACACCCCCACTCGCGACCTCGCCGCCGTCGACGCCCTCGAGTGGCACGGCCTGATGCTCACCCTCTCCCACCTCCTCTACCGCCGCTCCCCGCCCGCCTCCCAGCTCCCGGACATCGTCCACGGGCTCCTCCTCGGCCTCTCCTTCGAGAAGCGCAGCACCTCCGGCGGCTCCGTCGGCACCAACGTCCGCGACGCCGCCTGCTTCGGCATCTGGGCCCTCGCCCGCCGCTACACGACCGCCGAGCTGCTCCAGGTCCCCACCGCCACCGTCGTCGCCGCCCGCACGGCGCGCGACGCCGGCGTCTCCGTTCTCCAGGTCCTCGCCACCGAGCTCGCCGTCGCCGCCGCCCTCGACCCGGCCGGCAACATCCGCCGCGGCTCCTCCGCCGCCCTGCAGGAGCTCATCGGTCGCCACCCGGACACCGTGGAGAAGGGCATCTGGGTCGTGCAGGCCGTCGACTACCACACCGTCGCCCTGCGGTCCCGCGCGGTCCACGAGGTGGCACTCAACGCCACGAGGCTCTCCCCCCAGTACGGCGCCGCGCTGCTGGACGGGCTGCTGGGCTGGCGGGGCATAGGCGCCGCCGACGCCGCCGCGCGACGCGACGCCGGCGCGTCCTTCGGCACGCTCACGATGGAGCTCTCGAGGCAAAACCCGCCCGGGGGCGTGGGGCAGTTCGCGGCCTCCATCGACAGGGTGCTCGCCCGCCTACCCACGCTCCAGAACCGCCAGGTCGACGAGCGGCACGGGCTGCTCCTCTGCCTCGCCGCCGTGCTGGACAAGTTTCCGGAGTTGGTGGTGGCCGCCGGCGCGCGGCCCGTCGGCGGCGGCGTCACCGACCTCACGCAGCGCGTCATCCGCGACCTGGAGACGATATTCAGGGACTTTCAGACGACGACGTATCGCAAGCCGGAACTCGTCGCCGAGGCGGCCGGCCGGCTGATTACTTCCTCTTTGCCTATACTACACGCGGCGACGACACCCGACAGCGCCTACACGCTCTTGCAACCGGGATCCAAGGTCGTGTCGACCGAAAACACCAGCGACCTGCTCAGGGCCATGGAGGCAGTCGACGCCCTCGACGAGATCCCCGGCAACTTGACTAGTCTAGTCTCAACTTTCAATTACGTAGTCGACGCGGGCCTCGCCCGTTCAGAAAAGGAAGCCACCGCAGCGTCCTCCGAGGCCTCCCTCGTGCTCCTGATCTTTTCCCGCGCCGAGGAGCGCAGGCGCATCATCGAGGGGTGGGCGAGCGCCGTCCGTCAGCGCCCGACGTCGCGCACGGCAAACGACGCCGGCGTCCTCTTCGCCCTGACGATGGCCTACCCCGTCGCCACCGCCACCTTTGGCGCCCCGCAGGCCAAAGGGCACGGCCTGGTCTGCGACACCATCCTGGAGAGGTGGGCCGGCGACAATGACGTCGAAACGCGCGTGGCGATTCTGCAGAGCCTGTCGCGGAGCACCATGCTCCGCGACCGGGCCCTTTTATTCCTGGACTTGCTGGCGGAGGGCCTGAACGACTACACCACCAACGCGAGGGGAGACGTGGGCTCCCACGTCAGGCTCGAGGCGCTCCGGGCCACAAAATCGTTGTGGAAGTCCGCCTTCGTGGAGCCCCGCTCCGGTGGTGACGGCGATGCGGCTTCTGACGGGGTCGACGGGGTCGACGCCTGGTTACCCTTGGCAGTCTCGAAGCTGTTCCTCAGAACCCTGCGGCTGGCTGCCGAGAAGCTGGATCGCGTCCGCACCGAGGCGCATGCGGTCCTTGCTCTGAACCTAGAACCAAGGTAAGAAGGACCCTTAATGCAGGGTCGCGTGACTCAGTCCCAGGGAGGATAGGAAAAGTTTATCTGACAGAAAACCTCTAGTTTCGCATCGGATTTTGCCAAGCTCACTTACTCGTCAAAGGACTACTTCCGGACGCTGCTTGACTTATACTCGTCGGATGCGGGCCTGCGTCCTCGAATCTCGCAGCCGGCCAAGGCAGACGCGGGGGCGTGGATGGCCGAGCTGCTCGCGGGTTACGTCACGTCTGCCGACACGGGCAACGAGGACCTGGTGATAGCCTCCCGCGCGGCACTTGCCGAATTTTGCGCCGCGTCGCCACGGAACCTGAACGCCGTCTGCGCCGCGCTGGTGAGCAATGTCAGGACCAGGCAGGGGCAGGACCGCGTCGTGGTGCCGACGCTCGAGATCTTGGCATTCCTTTGCCACGTCGGGCTTTTCCAAAAGTGTCCGGACGTCAACCTGCGGCACCTATGTCTGCAGGTCCAGAAAGCGGGGTACAAGACGGGCAGCGTAAGGAAACTGGAGGCCTGCATCAAGGTCTACGGCTGTGTGGCCGGGTTCGAAGAGGAGGATGAGGAGGACGGTCCGGACACTGGACCGGAAGCTCTGGGAGGTAGGAGACGCGCCGGCATCCTGGAGGCCAGGAAGAGGCTGGGTGCCTTGATGTTTCATCCCTGGCCCAGGGTGAGGAGCCTTGTTGTCGACGAACTGTGGGAACTGTTCGGTGAGAGTGGTCGCGCGAACTCGTTGAAGAGCGTCGACTGGAGCAAAGCCGACAAAGCGTCCCTTACCCGCGTTGTGGACCAGCTTGGTTTACGACAGGCAGTATAATTATGCACGTCCATAGAAGTAGTCGAAGCTAGAAGCTCTCCGGAATGCAGCGAAAGGTCGCGTATATTGTTGACTTATTTTCGGATACTTCCACTTGGGAATACGGCAGCACTCGCAACGGGCTTTCACCGCCTTCCGCCCATCTCTGGGTTCGGCCCATATCTGAGTCGATGTGTTGGGTGGCAAGCGTGGGGGTACGATTTAGTGGGGGAGAAACTCAAAGCAGAAGCTGTTAAACATTCAACCCCTATCCGAAGTGCGCCATAATGAGATCACATACATCTGCGAAGGCCATGGTGACAGGGAGGGCGGCCGAAGAGGCTTGCATACACTCGCTGGCAGAACGAACTCTCATGCCGATGCTGCAGAATGACACGGCGGTGGAAGTCTGCCGGTTGCCACTGGGCGGGCTTGGGCAACCGAGAATATGGTTCATGAGGCGTTTCCAACTTCATGGTAGACCCGCATCAAGTAGATACCTAGACGGACGTGCTCGAGTTCGACAATGTTTCACCACGGACCATGTGACGCTGCGCACAAACCAGCTTGCGCAGGTCCATGACAAACAACGATTGGCATCTTCCGAGGATGATCGCAAGGAGTATCTGTGGATACCCGTGACATGCTCTGTAATGGTCTTAGTGATCGACTTTTAAAGTTTCGCTGAACCTGCAACTCGGGCGGCTGAATGTAGTGGCCCGAAACGGCACAGCGAAAGGTTAAATAATGCCAAGTATCGTGGCCTCGTAGAACGTTCGCAACCAATCCTAAGGGTGTTGCGTTGACCACGCCAGGCAGGCCGAACGGAACCTATCTTTACAGTCCAGATCGAGTTGTAATTTCGGCATGGACATGGTAGGCGGTACCGGGGCGGGAGACGAGATTGTTTTCATCCGAGATCTAATATAGCTGGTGTCAGGGCGAATCATCTCGGTTCAATTTGGCAGGCTCGAAATTGATGCTTAACGGTTCCTGGCCCAAGAACTTGGGCCAAGGAGGCGCAAACCGAATCGGTTCCAACATTGGGGTTTCATGGCTGATTGCTGTCGTCGAATGTCTCCGTTGCGCAAGGTTAAGGCACCTTGCCCACAGACGTCGGAACGTTTTGTTGATCTGACGGTGTCATGCCTACAGGGCGGTCTAGCATGTTGCGTAAACCACACCACTCTGTAATTCAGTAGTAGCAGTCTCGTGACTTTTGCTGTATGAGCGCCCTCCCGACATTACCTGGAGTAAACAAAGGCCGGCGCAGGGTTCTAGCCCGGGTTCGTCCAGAGTTTGCAGCTAGGCTTGCGAGGAGGCCGGCGATCATTCAAATGCTGAGGTGCAACTGCAATTGTAATGTCAATAGATTTGGGCAAGCGTAGATGCTGACGTGTCTACGCCGCTTACGCAGGCTTGGCTGGGGTATTTGTTCGACTGCCGATTACGGGTCATTTCTTCCTCCGCGTGGAGTTGAGGTAATAAACCCCGAAGGATAATCTCGGCATCAAGAAGGCGCAAAGTAATGAAGGCCAGCGAGGTGAACTCGGAAGGGACATGGCGTGATGTATGAAGCAGGCCTCTGACTAGGAGTTGGAATGGTGGACGACATGACGACCAAGCCTGAAGCAGAAATGGATATCGAAAGCAGGGGGCACAATCTGGTGAGTGCAATCAGCCCGGAGACGAAGCATGGCAGACGGATGGGGTGCGGGCATCGATCGACCTAGCCGTTGTTGATACATCACCTTGGATGGCTGAATGTCGAAAGGCTGGGATTGGTCGATTGGCTCGCTTCGTGTTAGCGCCCCCTAAATGACTGGTATCGTTGGAAAGGACCTGCTCATTCTGGCAAGCTGGCAGGCATGTAGTGAAACTCTTCAACAGGCTGAGGAGCCGAGTGTACTACCCTGGTCGGCACCACAAGCGAGCGATAAAAATGGCGTGCCCCTGACTCTCAAGAGTGTCTAGATTGTGTCCTGAGTTGACGATGAGCTCTCCTCGGGGAGTTAGATAGTAGTAGGTTTGGAAGGCTTCAGCGTACAGTGTTGTATTCACATCCCGGTCAGAAGTTGGCTGCTTCGATGTCTGTTGGTTGTGTGGGTACCCTGCACAAACACGAGGACTGATATTGGTTCGTTGGCTCGGAGCAAGGCTTGGAACGGTGCCGCGTGAGCAGCGAGCGGTGTGATGAGGCAGACAGACACGAACGCGCCACTCCGTCAGCTTGCCTTTGATGCGTGTCGTCGAATTGGCAAAGGCAGGTAGACCAGAGAAGCCATCGATCTGGCTTGAAATAGCTTTAAAGAGGTCAAGCCCTGGGCGGCCTAGGGATGTACTAGGTATCAGGGCGTCTAGTCGTAAGACAAGTAATTGAAGGCAGTGTCGGCAGGAAGTTTGGGGGAGACATGGTAGAAAAAGGATGACAGCCGGTACGAATACAGGGCGCGGCCGACAGAAGGCAGCATTTTCGGCGTGTGGGTACAATGAGTTAAGGCGGGGTGGTATATCTGGAAAGGGTCGTTGGGAACAAGTAGGAAGGAGAATGCTGCAGCCAGCAGCATGGACGAATATCGTATTTACCTAGTAGGTAATTACTACGTAGATAGATAGGCAGGAACCTTGGGTGGTTAGGCAGGCAGGTACCTGGTAGGCACTACCGTCTGTCGCTGCGGGTGGCACAGTAACCGAGCCGCGGGTGCGTGAGACGGAAAGGGATGAAAGGGGGGGGGGGGGGCATCTTGCCCAAGTAATACATACACGTAGGTATCTAGGGGGGATTGCACTGCAATGCATCATTAATGTGCCTATAGCTGGCTGACATGCTCATCTCCCATGGTGCTCGGCGAGCGTCACGGCTGGGTAGCGGGTAGATCAGGCCAGGCCAGGTACGGTACGCGTCTTGAACGTACGTACGTAGATGCTAACATGGTAATCGTATTTGTACTTCGTACTTAGATAGTATATGGAGTACAGGCCGTCGATCCCGTCGAGTGTTCCCGATAACTGGGAAACGAGAGTCGTCGTTGGACCAGTGGGAGAGGGTAAAAACCTACCTATGAAATGGGTATACAATGTACGTACTTTGTGCCTTAAGCGGTGGCCCATGCTTCCCCTGATGCTGTCTGTTTGCTTCCCCAGGCCAGGCCTGTCTTGACCAACAGATGACGAGATGGTCTCTCCGGCGTTGTCCACTGTTGGGTGGATAGGCACAAGGCCACATGCAGGGAAGCAGTGCAGCAGTGCAGTGCAGTGCAGTCAGGTCACTGTAAGACATGGCGGGCCTCTTTGGATGGATGGATGGATGGATGGATGGATGCGACATGCAATTGCCCTCTCGGCACCCAAAGTACCGGTGTGGTGTACGGAGCGGATAAATATCTGTAGGTATCTACCTAGGTACCTATGTCCCTTGGGTACCTAGGTAGGTAGGTAGTTAGGTATTGCCGGACCGAATCAGTATATACTAGGTTCCTACGGATACCATCATCCTATCTGATTGGACAGTCGAAGGGGGGTGAGTCAAGGGCCTCACTGACTGCTGGCTACGTACTCCGTACATATGGTAAGGTACACAAGAGCCCTGTGCGATATGCAACAAGGATTTTTTTGGCACTCTTGTGGCTAGGTACTTCGTAGGTAGGTCAGTCTCTAAGTCAGGCTTATCATCCATCCTTCGTCAGGGAACCGAGACCAAATTGAGCGAAGCGATAGATAGGTACGTGTATGCGTGTCCGTCCGTATCCGTAGGGCGGATTACAGTACAGTACGAGCGAGATATGTAGGTAGGTAGGTTAGATGAAGCCAGCCTCCTAAAAAATCTACTGCGTTCCTAGGCCACAGCACATCACAGCCGTAAGCAGGAAGTGGGAAAGTGCGAAAATAAGCCCGGAGAAAAAGACTTGAGTTGAGTTGTCAAGGGCGATGCCGGCGCCCCCCACTAACCGTGCTTTCCTTCCTTGCCGGCCTTACCTTCTTTTCCTTTCCTCCTCCTGACCACCGTGGGCCCTTCCTTGCCTTGGCCCCCACGCCCTAGCCACACTCTCTCCCTCTCTCTCTCTTTCTCCATCGATCGCCCTCAGGTCTGGCCTGGCTTGGCCCTCGACTCTCCTCATCCCCGATCCATCTCCAACTCGTCCATCCATCCCGTCACCATCTTACATGGTACCTACGGTAACTACCTACCTACCTCATCCTTTTCTCATTTGGGTTTCCACCATCCACCCTGCATCTCTGATCTGGCATTGATTGAACTCAAATCAGATGGAATGCCAAACTAATTGCCTAGGTAGTTCCCTCCTCGGAAAGTTGAAACCACCACTTCACATCGCTCCAGATCAGCAACCCCCCAGCCTGATTGCAACCACAACGTTCCCTCAGCTCCCGCCCGTCTCCCTTCAACACGCCGCCATCCTGCCATTCTGTCGATTCCGCGGAACGGCGGCAGTGCTGCCTGGTCTTGCCCCATCGCAGCCATGTCTCGTCCGTGCCACCGCCAATCGACCGAATAGCTCCACGCTTGCCCTCCCAACTGCAGAAAATCTCACCGACGCCATGCACCATGTCCAGCAACGCGCATATCAAGCTTCGATTCGATGCTCCATCACCTCATCCGACGGCAACCATGACGACCATGGCTTCCTTCCCCTGCACTGCCTGCCCCGTACGGAGTATAGATACTGGCCAAACTGGCATGTGGTCAGCCGCTGCCTCCTGGTTTCGATTGCCTCCTACAAAGTATGCTACCTAGGTATCCGTATTGTGCCTTCATCTCGCTCGCGGCCTTTCTTGGCCGAATGCACCCTCGGCGCCAGCTCAATTATCGCCTTGGCTCGAGTTCCTTGCCTCGCCCCATATCAACGCTAGTCCCTACTCGGCCTGTAGATACGACCCTACCCAACTGTTGAAAATCGGGGAGCACGCGAGGCGATGCAGCTGTCCATTTTTGGACCTCTACCAAGACGCGACTCAATCCCACCATGCCGCCCCAGTCCAGTCGACCGGGCCAGGCCAGGCCACTAGGCATCAATCCCCTCCACGATACCGCACATATCGAGACCCAACGCAACGAACTTTCCCTCTATCTGCGCCGCTATAGCGGTCGACGGCGCACTCGTTATTGCATTCCAACCTCCCAAGAGGATTCATTCTAGCTGTGCCGTTAAAAACGCAAGGGAAAGAAAGTTCAATCCCCTGACGGCGCATGAACATTGTCGGCCCATGTTCCCCCAGCTCGGTTGTGGCACGGAGCCCAATAACGCCAAACGCGGTTATCTCTGTCCCTTCCCTCTACTTCGTACTTTAGGGCCCCCAAGAAGTCTCATCCGTTGATTGCCATCATGCCATGTCTGCTGTCAAATGCATCGAGGCATCGCATGCCAGTCTCCCGCCTGCAGCAAGATGAATCCTGTCTGCCCTTATGTACCTCTGGCAGTATGAAGCTTACCAATACGCTGGACCATGCCACCAACCTTCAATCAGCAAGGGCAGGGCAAGGCAGGGCAGGGCACCTGTTGGCGCCCGCGGACATTACCTACCTATGTCTGGCACTCAGCAGCCGTTCCTTGGTGGCTCGGCTGCCTCTTCTGGCAGTTGCCGGCGTGGACGCTCGCCCGGTAAAGCAAACGGCCAAGGGCCAAATCGCCCCCGCATTGTCTCCGCGCCTGCGGATGGAGCACCGCACCGTACGTTGACTGTGGTACCGACGATTGAGTGGGAGGGGCGGGCCAGGAGATTGTTGGTGCTGATTCGATGAGCCAAAGGTACTGACCTCTTCGCAACTTTTTTCGGCCATGCCAGGTCGGTCAAGGGGGCGTGCGCACAACACAACGGCGGCCTTTAAACGGCCGGCCCACCCAGAACACGAGCCGGCCTCTCGTCTGCCGCCGCCTTATCTAAGTGGAGAGAGACGCACAGGACTGTGAAATAAGGATTGAGACGGCCTCGCAGGCAGTCAAGACAAGACGAGACAAGCAGGGAGTACTTTCGTTGGCTACCTATTCGCGCCAACACACGATAACGAAACACATGCCAATGCAGCCAGCAGCTCCTCCTGGCCAGCTTCAGTCATGACGAGGGCGGCGGCCAAGCCCACCTCAGAGCACACGGTCAGTCTGCTCCGTCGAGGAGCCCATGGGTATGTATTTGCACGGCGTGCCGTCGCAGTCGCAGTGATTGAAGGAAGGGTACCAACGAACCACGAGTGTGATTGAACAATGCCGCCGGGGTTTTGCTTTTGGTCTCGATCATTGTCTGTCCAACCGCAGCAGCCAGTGTGGCGAAGATGACAAGGCCGCCCAATGACGGAACGACGTCGAGCTCTTCTCAGGCTACTTATTTAGCTCTTGAATCCGACTGTCGATTGAAGCGAGACACTGCCTCAGCTCAGTGCCTCCGGACCAAGATGTCTGCTCTCGAAGCGAGCGAGTCGACTCGAACCAGCTAAGCTACGTACACTAACTAACTGCACTGCCAGTGTACCTCGGAGCTCCCCAGCCAGCTGCGAATCCTCTTACCAGATGAGCGAACCATTCACGCTTGGGATCAGAGCTCAGCGAGCGTTGGCAGCTGTACCTCAGCTGACCGCTGTGTTTGTATCCGCACCAAAGTCCCATACGCAATATGAACTACGAATACGGACGGGTACGCGGTGCTGGAGGAGGGGGGGCGCGGTAAGGCGCGAGAGTTGTCCGTTTGAGGACGAGAAACCGACGGTTCAGCCTTGAAATGGTTCCCCTCCCCTGTGCACTCTGGTCGAGTCTAACCCGCCGCCAATCCAACCTCGTCGCAACCTCCGAACTTTGGCCCTTCAGCCGACGGGATTGGGATTGGCTGGCCAAGAAAAGCTGCTGATGTACACCATCAAGTTCCTGGCCGCACACCCTCACCCGGCCCCTTGTCACCATGTTCCACGCCCCCCCCATTTTCCCATTCCTCCAAGGGTTTGAATCGCCCCCCCATCCAATCCATCCATCCCTAGGGACCATCACCAGGCATCCTTGATTACCCCCAACTTGGTCACCCCAGCCTATCCCATCACCCACCTTGGTACTTCGTACGGCCACTGGGAACCACACTAGCATAGAGAAGAGCAGCGGCATGCTCGCAAAGGCCTGTCCTATCTGCGCCTGCTCGGTGCATCCAAAGTATTACTTCCATCCACTCCTCCGCAACATCGGGACCAGGCTCCATGTTCTCCTTCCACCACGCTCGACCTATGTCTGCGATTCACTCTGCCGTCTCGTCGGTACAGAGAGACAGGAACCCGTAGCCTTCCTTCTCATCGTTGTTCGAGACGGTCATGCGCCCGTCTCTGGCATTGCTTCCTGTCACGTCCGGACCCGGCCTGCTTCATGTCGTACCGTTCGTCCCTTCGCAACCGCAGAGTCCATGCATCAGACGCAACAGTCACTACAATACGCCTACCGACCGCCCTAACAGCCTTTTGCTCGTCTTCGGCCAACCGACGAACCGCACTACCTCGAATTCATCGTCAACATCAGCCGTTGTGACATCTACACGAACCGATACCCGCCGAAAGTGGACGCACACGCTGAGCAGCTGATTACTCGACCTTCGACGTCGCAGCCACCTCCTCGCTCGTCGTGCCCTCTGCGGAGGTCGACGGGCGTGGATTATCCAAATCCACCATGAATATTTACAGTGAACCGCCCGAGTTGCGCACGTCCTCGCAGGACAAGCCCTCTCTGCTTGTTTGCTGGTGGATAACGTCGTTCTGCACCGTCATCATCTTGTTGCGGGTCGCCGGCCGCTTCATTCGAACCGAGAAACTGTTCCAAGAGGATAAAGTCGCTGCACTCGCCCTGATACCTCTATGGCTTCGAATGGTTTGCGTGCATTTCGTCCTGCTCTATGGAACCAACAATGCTCAGTTCGACAGTATCACCCTGTCCAGCGAACAAGTGCGTAGAAAGACAATCGCAAGTTGTCTCGTGCTTGTTAGCCGCATCTTCTACGCAGCGACGTAAGTTACCGAATCCCCTCAGCCACGACTGTTCATGCCGCCCACAACGGGTTCTCAGCAATTCCGCATTCGCCAAGACGGCGGTTAGAATGGCTTCTTGCTAACACACACCGTCTGTGCAGATTGTGGATTTTAAAGAACACTATTTTAGAGTTCTTCAAGCGTCTGACTGGCGTCACTTGGGCACGTTCGTACGAACAGACGCTCGTTTTCATCAGATGTACCTTGGTCGCAACGTTTATCGCCATCATTATCAGCGACCTGGCGGAATGCCAGCCAATTAACCACTACTGGCAGGTCACCCCTGACCCGGGAGGACAATGCCGCCAAGGTTTTGCGCAACTCATTACCATGGCGGCCTGCAACATTCTTACCGATTTACTCCTCGTCTTCTTCCCGATTCCAATCATTTTGCGCAGCCAGATGAACATCAAGAGAAAGGTCCAACTCACACTACTCTTCTCCCTCAGCTTAGCCGTGATCGGCGTCACGATCTATCGCGTTCCTCACGTCATCGAGGAGCACGGCAGGCAACAACTGCGATCGGTGTTGGCGTCAGTTGAGCTTTTGTTCGCGACCACGGCGGCTAACGCGCTGGTTCTTGGTTCGTTTGTGCGAGACCGAGGCCTCAAGAAGCAGAAGTTTAAATACGGCTCCGTCGCTGCGGACTCTGTGGAGCGGGGTTCCATATCACGACGGCCGACGCTTCACCGCCACTGGGGAAGCGACGAGGACCTTGTGCGCGATATCGGTCTCGGGGTCGATGCCGATCTCCGGGAACGAGCCGGGTCGCCAGATGACCTTGACGTTGAACAGCTTCGTTACACCCCTGCGCCAGTTGCCAGGCCATTCGGCGAGGAGCTGAGACACTGGCAATTCCCACAGCGACAAAGAAGCCACGCCGAACGTAGCGATGCGTCGCTCATCCTCCACGACCTCTCTTCTTCGAGAAGTAATTCCACCACGACGCCGCGGAAAGTCTCCTTCTTCGACGTGGGGGGTCTATTATCGGAAGACCAAGCCGGAGTAGGACCGACATACCGTAGGGACAGCCTCGTCTCGAGCGTGGACCCAATGTCGGTCGATGGCCACAGCATACCCTCGCCGACAATGCTCGCTCCACCCAACGGCCTACGGCGCGGCTCGACGGCGCTACTGCAAGACCTTGGTGGTCTCTTGGGCCCTAGTCCGCGTCAAAGATCCAGGACAGGCACTGAGCTGCAACCGATCCCGCAGTCGCAATACGACGATCATCCGTCATACAACCCTCAACCTGGGGAGCCTACTCTGAGTGACCCGGGCGGCCTCTTGAAGTAGCCCTGGAATAGCTACAGGGTGCGTTCCTGAGCAAGTTGCCATGCTCTCGCCACTAGGCTCTAGCAGCGGCATCCATAAATCTGCAACTACACGTTGCGAGACACCATGTGTCTGTTTATAACGACGGTTTTCAAGAGGCATGTTGAAACAAAACTTTTTACTATTACGAAGGAATGAGGAGTTATAAACGTTTAGAGCCTCCACCCGGCGTTTCTTTTCAGGCAGAATCAAGGGAGGAACTGGACACGCTCAATGACAGTGTCCTGCATTTCGAGGAGGGGGATCGTTAATGAACATGGGAGTTTTGGGGCGCCGGGAGAGGATGCGATCCGAGGAACAGAGCCTGCGGCGCGTCTACGATGACATTGCAAGCTACTGGCTTTTTCTTTTTTGTTGTTGTTGTTGTTTAACATATACCCGGCGAGATGCGCCATCATGTTTGTACTTTGGAAGCCTGTCGCGGCGTTGTTACGATTTGGCAAATCTTTGCGCTACATTGAATGAACGGTACATGAAGAAGCATATTTGCAGCGTACGTCGTTGTTTGTTTCATTCCAAATTTCCCAGCCACACATGATGTTGCCAGCCCCCAAAGTCTAGTATGCGGCCTGGTCCCTGTATGATCTGTTCGGTCGGGAGCCCTGTTCCTGAACCAACTGCAACGACGACTGACTCTATCCCGGTTGCCCGGGTCCCGGGGGCGATGCCAGTAGCACCTCTCACCCCCATCACAATTTCCCCTTGAGCCATTACGTTGTAGCCTATGAACCTCGATTAATTGAACGTGATCCGATTGAGTTTTTGTTCCAGGTCGATTCGGCCCTATCAACCAACCCGAGCTTGGTAAAAAAAAAATTTAAAAAAATTCTTAACACATGTTCTTTTTAAATTCCTTCCCCGCCCCAGCATCCGTTCCGTTGGGTGAGCTAAAAATTACTTCCGTCTATTCCGTATTCCGTCCATCGTGTGCAGGGGGTGTGTACATCCCCCCGGCGCCTACCGCTCCGAACTTCGAACGGGGGAGACACGGATGTTGCAGAAGGGGGAAGGGGAGGGGGGGAAAACGGCGAGAGAAGCCGTGGACCACCGTCCCGCGGTTTGCTTGCCTAGGTATTCACACACACACAGCCCAACTTGTGAGGGTTTCTTCCCCTCCCTCCCCCCCCTTTTATTTCTTCTATCTTTTCGACCATCCGCGAGGGAGGGCTTCGTGGATCGGGTGCCGAGCCCCTTGGCAGCATGAATCAGATAAGGAGAGGAAAGGAGGGTTGGAGGGGATAGTAGTCAACTCGGTTTCGGGGTCCGTTCGCAATGGTTGATGCTGGGGGGGCTACGTGTGGGCGTGTATGTCGTGCATGTAGTGTATTCCAATAAGAGTTCGTCCGGTGCCCTACCTATCCACAACCCTGCCGAGCCCCCCCCCCTTTGGGAACTTTGGGGGGACACAATTATTGTCGGTCTGAGGTTCTATTACTTGATGCAGAAGGGGGGTCCTAGCGTTCTGAGCGAGAGAAGAGGAAGAAGACATGTTATAAAGACTGTTATAGGGGATGGGGGGGGTTCGTTCTATTCTCATGGGTGCCGCGCATTACGTTGTAAACAACGGGATCGCCACCGGTGGGGGGGGGGGCGGCAAATGAGCCTACGGAAAAGGCGAGAGGGAAGGTATAGGAGAATAAAAGAAGACGAGACGAAATAAAATAAAATATAGCACAAAAAATAGTAGTGAGCCATGCGCGGGCGCACGCGTGCGCCCGTTGTAGTGTCGCAGTGTCGCAGATCTGCCGGGGGCCATCTTCACTCCCTCTGGTCGCGAACTTTTTTTGTTTTTTTGTTTTTTTTGGGACCTTTCTTGAGAGGGATCCTCGTCGACGCGGTTCGTTGACACGCCGCAAACGCATAATAATACGGCATAATCGTCCCCCCCCCCCTCTTGTGTTTTCCTTTCTCCTGAAAAAGCTGGGGAGGGGGGCTTTCTACCTATGTGTAGGTTAGGATCCATTTCCGCGATGGAAGGCCGGCGGCGCCGGGTTCGTCCGTTCGCCTTGCGGTTTGGACATACGGCTCTTATCAACGCCCTCCCCGCTTTTCCGGACTCCTCCGTTGCGGGTGCCCACGACTCGAGGGTTGGGTGGGGTGGAGAACCAGACGTCGCTTATCGCGGCCCTTTCTTGCCGGGGGGAAGGGGGGGGGCTCGGTGCCGTCGGCCCTTTCGCATCTACTCCCTCTTGTCGGCCTTCTCCGGCGCTGCTGCAGTCATAATGTGCAAGGTCCCCATCGAGACCACACGGACCGCGGACCGCGTCCGAGTCCCGGCGCGAAACGACGACGATAAGCCGGAGGGCTCGTCCCATCTTCGATGCGAGTATCCCAACATGTCCGTTTTCCCAATCATTCAAGGCCCAGTGGAGACCTCTCACGCCCTTTCCGAGATGTCACCAGTCGACCCAGGCGATGTGTTATGGCGAAAGCGATGTAAATAGTAAGTTAGGTACCTTGTGTTGTCCTTCTGGAAGAACCCCTCTTTTTCTTTTCTTGTCATACACAAAACAGCAGACCATAGCCGTTCCCTCAACGCCAGACTCAAGAGTGATGCAAAGAGTATAGTTAAACTCCCTCCCCCGTCCGCCGGGCGTCAGTCATCCTGTCAAAAAGGGGGGACCCAATCCCAGCCCGCGCGACTCCCCTGTTCCGTCTTGTCTTCTTCTTCTTCTTCTTCTTCTTCTATGTCGTCCCTTTTCTCGGCCCCCGCGGCCCGGGGGGGGAGGCAGTGCGAAGCTTATATTATACGCACAATCTGTAGCTGGCGTATCTACCGGCCGTCTCCGAGGTACGGATGATCTTGACGACCTGCCCGCGCTTGAGACCGAGGTACTTGGCGACGGGGTCCTTTTGCAAGATGCGCGGCAGCTGGGTCTCCTTGAGGCGGTAGCGCTTGAGCAGGGCGATCTTCTCCTCGCGGCTGAGCAGGATGTGCTTGGGCACGAGCTCGTGCTGGGTGATGTTGACGAGCAGGTCCTCCTCGAGGAAGCACTCGACCTTGGCGAAGGACTCGATGGTGATAAGCATCTTGCGGGCCGCCGGGGAGAGGGCCACGTGGGTGATCATGATGCCGGACGAATACTTGTTGCTGATGAGGTGGTGAATGAACTTCTTGATCTCCTTGATACCAAAGGTCGTATCGGCAAGGAACTCGACCCAGAGGGTGCCGCATTCGGGCGCCGGGTTCGGGTTCTGGGGTGTCGCGGGAGGGGTGAACTTGCGGATCATGTCTGCCGAGGGGTTCGCGGAGAACTGGAGCTTGTTGCGGCTTTTGGAAGAAACGCGTTGTCAGTTATCATTTGGCCAGCCAAGAGTTCAAGCGAGGGACGCGTACTTTACGCTGCCGTCGGCACTGGTGTACTCCATCTTGAAGCGGTCGAGCGAGATTGTGAGTTCGTCCTCGGCAAGCTCATAGCCCTGTCATCCGTCGTTAGTGCCAATGCCCTCAAGCCGCAAGTCTCTCGTCTGGTCCAAGCAGCGAAAGAGCGCAATCGAGCTCTTCAGCTTCCAAAAAAAACCCAAGAAAAAACCGGATGAATTCATAGGGCGCCGTACACGATCCGCAGCCATCTCGTGGGCTGTCCGCCAAGCGCGCCACAGCCTGGTGACCTCCTTGTTCACATCCTTCTGGTCCGACATGGTTGCGACGGGGTGTGTATGAATCGGGGGTTTCTCGTCGTGTGGCGTCCAGGGAAGAAGAAGACGTCGCCGTCGAATAACAAATACGGGTTCGTCGGGATGACGGAAGGCGTGGGTGGTGGAGGATGGGTGTCGCGGCGACGACGGGAGGTTCGAAAAAAGACTGGCGTCGCAAAACGGATAAGCCAAAAAAGTTCTGGCGGCGGGTTCAGCCTTGCAGCCAGGCCAGAGCAAAAGTTTGAGTGGGGCCCTCCCGGGTGCTGCTGCTCAGTCCTAGTCGGGATTGGACGGGGTTCTGGAAAAATCGACGGAAAGGGTTAATCCGAGACAGACAGAACCGGAAGAACCCCAGGGAGGTCCAAAGGTACGTACCCAGATGATTGACAGATTCAATCAAGGGTCCAGAGTCACAGTGCATGCACGTGCCACCCGGCGGATTTGAACCCCACAGTCAAATCCCATCCAGATTGGCAGGCAGGTGGCCTTTCCTCCTGGAGAAAGTACCTGCCACGGAATCCAAGGGTGAATTTCAACAAAAATTGGGGGAGCTTTTTTACCGGAAAAAAGTTCACCTCTTGCGCCGTGCATCCCGATTCCGCATCTCTCCCTCCCCTCTGCTGCCTCACCACCCTTGCTGCCCGCTCCCACCCACGGCAGTGCGCGCCATCTTCTGCTTTGTTCAATTGACAGTTCGTTCTTTTGTAACCGGTAGACAAGCACCGCCGTCAACCTTCACAATGGCCGACTCCAAGCAAGCACCCGCCGCTGCAGCTGCGGCCAAGACCGAGACCAAGACCCGTCCGACCATGCCGGACGAGGCCGAATACCAGAAGAAGCTGAAGATCGCCGAGAAGGAGCACAAGGAAGCTCTTGACCAGCTGGTAAGTCTCATCACCATGCCCAATTGGCGGCCTGTTGCGCGCTTTCTTGGGCGGCTGTAGCCGAGGAGAGGCGCCCTGTGATCGGGACACACACACACACACACACACACAACGACAGTACACATCCCACTCGGATTGCAAACCGCTTACACGGGGCTTCGTCCAGAACGCCATCAAGGCCAAGATCGATATTGCCATGCCCAACAAGAACAAGGAACAACAATCGCCCACTCAGAAGCGCCGCGCCGAGCTCATTGCTCAGGCCAATGAGATCCGCCAGAAGCAGGGCGCCGGCAAGAACGCCCGCACCTCTAAGCTTGACCAGATCAAGCGCCTCGACGAGCAGCTGCGCTCGCGCATCACCGAGCAGAAGACTGCCCGCTCCAAGGTCAACTTCAAGAGCGTCGAGGAGGTCGATCGTCAGATCGAGAAGCTTGACTCTCAGGTCAACTCGGGCAGCATGAAGATCGTCGACGAGAAGAAGGCCCTCGCCGAGATTTCCTCCCTGCGCAAGCTGAGGAAGAACTTTTCCCAGTTCGACGACTCGCAGAAGCAGATCGACGACCTCAAGGCCAAGATCAAGGAGATCAAGGACTCGATGGAGGACCCCGAGGCCAAGGCAATGTCGGAGAAGTATAACAAGATCCAGGCCGAGTTGGACGCCATCAAGGCCGAGGGCGACGAGGCTTACAAGAACCTCTCTTCGCTCCGCGATGAGCGGTCCAGACTGCACAACCTGCAAAACGAGAAATACCAAGCCGTCAAGACCATTAAGGACGAGTACTGGCAGCAGCGCAAGGCCGCTCAAGCCTACGAGCGCGAGGCCCGCGACAAGGCTCGTGAGAGAAGAAAGGCCGAGCAGGAGCGTTACCAGAAGGAGCGCAAGAAGGCCGACGCCGAGAAGTTCCTCGCCGAGGCCAGCGACCCCGCCTACCTCGAGGAGATCCGCCGCGCCAACAGCCTGCTCCAGTTCCTTGACCCCACCCACAAGGTCGAGAAGGCCCCTCTCCAGGCCGACAGCGGCCTCAGCGCCCAGGCTTCCCGCACCGTCGACGACTCGGGCCTCAAGGGCGTCAAGATCCTCTCCAAGAAGGACCGCGACGAAGAGCTCTTCCCCGCCGCCAAGAAGGGTAAGAAGGGCAAGAAGACGGGTGCCTCGGAGGAGAAGGCCGGCAAGTACAGCTGCCCACCCTCCGTCGTCGAGGACTGCGCTTTCATGGGCATCGACCCTCCCATGAGCCAGGCCGACGTCCCCGCCGTCGCCGAGAAGGTTAAGGCCAAGCTCGAGCACTGGAAGTCCGACCAGGAGGCCCAGACGCAGCGCGTAAGCCCCCCCCCCCCCCCCCCCTCGTCGCTCATCGCCCGAAAGCGTTTATCCGAGTTTTGGTGCTCACCCGAAGCTGACCGAGCCTTCCAGAACATTGAAAAGGCGAAGAAGCAGCTTGAGAAGCTCGACGCCGACGAGGCCAACGGCGTCACCAGCAACGGCGATTCGGTCGACGAGGTCACCAAGGACCTCGAGGAGACCTCCGTCGAGGACAAGGCGTAGTCAATCGACTCGCCTATCCGCCCCATTAGCTGATTGAACCCCCGCCTCCCCCATCTATGCCGCCTTTGTTCCTAGTCATGGTTTCCTCTCCCGTCCCATACGTCGTGGTGGTAGTGGTGGTGGTGGTGGTGACCCCGGACAGAGATGGCTTGACTCCCATATACGCACACGAAACCAAAACACTTGCATAAAAAAACACCAAGAAAAGCTTCGGACTACAGGGGGGAGGGGTACGCTTTTCTTTTCTTTCTTATTTCTATATAAAAAAGAAAACTCTGGCTTGTGGTTTTTTTGCTGTTCTCTTTTTTTGCGTCGTTTTCCCCTACAGGCCCGGGGCCCCTCGAGACGGCTTTCTTGTACTTAGCAGCGGCATCCCATCCCCCTCTAAAACCTACCAGTTCCTGCCAGAAAAAAACAATGAGAGGGTAAAAGAGAGAGAGAGAGAGAGAGACTTGGAAAAGGGCCTTTTTTCTTCGATTTCTTCAAAACAAGACTGTGCCACGAAAGCCTTCCCCCTCCCCTCCCCTCCCCTTCCTTGATGGCTTTGCTTGCTCACCTGACCCTCTCGGCCGAGATCTTGCGTTGGTGCCCGCAGAGTCGCCTACTGCGGGCCCGGTCCCATGCGGGCATGTCCACGCATTTCCGCGAATCGCGGAGCCCGATCGCCGCTGCCATTGGCCCCTCCCCCCTCCTCCCCCTTACCCGTCGTCTTGGGCTGCCGTGGTCGGGCAGGTGTGCTTGTGCAGGGAAAGTTCCGTCTTTTTATCGAGCACGCCCCCCGGTCGCCCCGCGGTATGACGCGCCGAACCCTTCTGGGAGCTAACTGCAGAGGAACGAGTTGTTGTCTCTGTCGATGTCTTGCCTACGTCTCGCCTACGTTGCGCCCGCAAGTCATATCGCACCAATTTCGGAGCATTTCAAGGGGGCGTTTACATCTTGCGTGAATTGTTTGCCTAGCAGCCCGTCTCTTCCAGCATTATTCGCCAGCGTAATGGCTGATACAGAAGAAGAAAAACAGTGTCCGGCCTGCGCCGTCGTAAATGCTAACCGTGATGCCCTCTTCCCATGATCCATACTCCAGTGCCGACTGCTAAACATAGAAGAGATATCAGACGTACAGAATAGGCCGAGAACAAGCGCAAATTTTTTGTGTCTCTAGCGTATCAAAAGGATAAAAAAAAAGGGGGGGTGGGGGAACCAAGAAACAACAAACGAAGATGGGATTATCTCAAGACGCCTCTTCTTTCTGTAATGCAAGAGCATCTGATGAATCTCGTGGCAATACGCCGGGAAAATTGCTCATGCAGTTCGTGGTCCTCATAAAAAACATGACATCAAACACTCTGATGCGCCGTATTTCTCTGTACCAAGGAGTCTCGGGGCTTCGGGAGGGATCCGCCTTGTGGAACGTTTAATGGCGACATGAGGCGCCTTCAAGCGCCCCATGGATAGTATCCTGGAGGCCCCTGAGGTGGTGGTCGGCCATAAGGACCCGGGGGTGGACCTGGGTGTCCCATGGGCGGCATTGATCTCCTGTCTCTGCCCCCCAGGCCGGGAGTTCTCCTGTCCAACCTGCTGGGCGGCTCCATGGGGGGCGGCGGTGTTCTCCTTGCAAATGGATCTCTTTCGTGTCCAACAGCAGCGGCAATGGCAGGTGGTCTAGCCGGTGGCGGTGGTCCGCCGCCCGCGAGCCTTCTCCCAGTTTGTTTTCGTGAGCCGCTGAGGGCGCTCAGGGGAGGGTCCTTGACAATGGGGTCATCGTCGGGAGGCACGGTAAGATCCACTAGGCTGAAGAAGTATTCCAAGACCTCGGGGTATCGCTGGACGCTGGATTGCCAGTCCTCGTCAATGCCGCGTTTTAGGTCCGCTTGCGCCTGGGCGAGCTCGCTGGGGTGGGGGGCAGCGTGGTAGTAGTGGTAGGCGGTGGCATTGATACGATCGATATTGGCGGCGTGGGCTACCTTCCGGCGCTCTGTGAGAAGGCGGAAATACTCCAAGATGTAGTCTTGGGCGTGAGCGCGGACCCAGCTCCTGGTCATGAAAGTCAGCACAAGGGGCGGTGGTCAGAGCAGGTGGTATCTTATCCGTCTGGCTTACCGAATATCGTTGTATATCGACTGCATCATACGCTGCTCGGCCTGTTTGATGGCGACGTCCAGGCCTTTGGCCTCGCAATCGCATGCCACAGAGGCAGGAGCATGACATATGGCGCAGTCGGGGTCCATTCTAACCGTGGTCTTGCGCGTTCGCGGAGTGCGCGGGGTACGCGGCCTGTAGTCTCTGGTATACATCTTAGCAGATTGTTTCCCGGACGGGACACCGACAACCTGTCTTTTGTGGGTGAGGAGAGAAGGCTCGACGTGGGAGCGTATTGTACAATGAGGTCAAGATGGATCATCTACTACTGGCACAAATGACATTATTCCTCTCGAGACCCAGGAACGGGGTCTCATGGAGGGACGCTGGCGGGTTGAGGGCCGAGGAGGGAGAGAGAGAGAGAGAGAGAGGCTCGTGGAGTCAGATGGAGGGGGTGGAAGGAGAGAGGAAAGCGGTGATGGACTGACCTGACTTGTTTTATTATTAAGAGGGGAACTGGCTACGGCGCGGAAGTGCGTCGGTAGTATGGGACAAGAGTTGGGAATAAACAAAACTAGGACGAATAAAGCGAGTTACTGCCGTCGGCCGGTGCTATGTATCCTGCAGCATCGAAGCATGAAACAACAAGGCAGGCAGGCAAGCAGTGAGCAGTGAGCAGCGCTTGGAAAGCGCACGAGGGAGAAGGCGGAGCGAGCGAGTTGACAGCAACGGAGACGGCGGTAGTCTAACGGCGGACTCTCATTCAACGGAGAGCAGAAGCAGACGATGCGGGAGACGTGGGGAGAAGATAGTCTGATCCACGAAGACGCAGGTAGGTGAAGGAGAAGATCGAATGGGGGACGGGGGTTTGACTGCAGCGGGTGTCGTGGCTCGAATGCCAGCGTCCTCCAATATGCAAGCCTTGGGGGTTAGTGGCCCAATGGAGGGAAGGGGGGGTCAAGCGAGGAGAATAGCGAGGTCGTCTGCCCGACCAAGTAAGTGCCAAGGGATTATTCTGATAGGCGACCAGTTAGACTGGGCTTCACTCAGTCTGCCGGAAGGGGGTGAGAGGAGAGGAGAGAGGGTGGAATAGAAGACGGAGGAAAATGTTGAAAGCTGCAGCCAGCCAGTCAGTCAGTCTGCAGCCGGAGAGCGGAAGGCAGAGAGAGAGAGAGAGAGAGAGAGAGAGAGAGCAAGCAGCAAACAGGCCGAGGAGTGGAGGAGCAGATTATGTGTGCGTTGTCGCCGCCCCTCGCTTTACGTCTGGTGTGGTCTGGTCTGGGTGCCGTTCCGGCCTTTGGGCTTCAAGGCGGTCAAGGACTGGCTAGGTAGGTAAGTAGGTAGGTAAGGTAAGTACCTAGGTAGTGTACGGTAGGTAGGTAGGAGGTAGGTAGGTAGGTAGGGGCCAGGGGATGGATGTAAGAGAGCTGCAGTCAGAAGCGGTTTGCAGTGAAGCGGGGAGGGGGCGATGGACGGACGGATGGGGTTTGGGAGGTTGGGTTGGGCGAGAAACTGCGAAGCGGCGCTCTCGCTCGCTGGTGGGCCCCCGCTGGTCCAACGGGAGACGCCGACGAGGAAAGAAAGCGGAGAGGGGCAAGAGGTCGGGCGGGTCAGCTTCCAGAGGCCGAGACGACCGGCGGGGTGGGGTGGCTGGACCTCTCCTCTCCTTCCCCTCCCAGCCAGACCAGACCGTTGCAGTGTCTTACCTAAGCTACCTACGAATAATCGTAGGTACCTACTAGGTAAGGTGAGAGAGAGCAAGCTGATCAGCTGGGGACCAACCACTAGACGACTACCTGGGTAGGTAGACTAGGTAGGTTGCCGCTGATGCGACATGACATCGAGGGGCCAGCCCCCGTTGACAAACGAACGAACGCCTGGCGAACTAATGAATGACCAGACCAACTCCCCAGGTCCGGTCCATGGAGCTTAACGAAACAAATGTCAAATGCCTCCCGCCCTTCACAAACACGTCTCGAACCAACCGTCATGGACCACCAAGTCTGCCATCGCTCCCACCATGGATGGCGCTTTCCGCCAGGCTCTGAAACCCGTGTCAGCGATACTGTACTACCTACCTACCTACCTAGGGAGTTACCCGGCGGAGAGAGAGGTATTCGTTCTCTGGTCGAGATTTCGGGCTCTCTCTGTTTCTCTCTCACACCGCATGTTTCCCCATGCGGTCGGTCGGTCGGTCGGTTCCTCCATCAGAGCCGGCTGCAACTACCTGCACAAATTGATTAATCATATTCTGGACTCACATAGAACCTGTGGCAACTCGTCATTGGTAAGCTCTAGCAAGTCACCCGAGCCTGCCGCACCGTACGTAGGTAGCCGGCAAAAGAAGCCGCACATCGCGACATGACGAGCTGACGTTGAAGAGGCTGAAAAGAAAAGACCAAGCGAGACCCGTCTTCCTTAGGTACTCCCGTCTTCGTCAAGCAGTTCGAGGCAGGGCAGGGCAGGGCAGCTTGTGAGGGAGGCAGTGCACTCCAGTGATTCGGCCACTGGTCCGATTTGACAACAGCGCTTGCTTGCTTGCTTGCTTGGGTGGTCGATCCCAGTCTCACAGACAGCGGCTGCTCCCGCCCCTGCTCGATTACGTAACCGACCTTTTAACCACCTTATCTTATCGCGCCAACATGGGCCCAAAATTTCCATAGCTTAGATTCATCCGAAGGAGTCTCACCAACTGGACGACAACTAACCCCTTCAAACAGGCGCACACGAGACGAGGAAGAAAGATGGCGTCAAGGTGCTCCGGAGGGCATACGCTTTTCCTTCCCTTTCTTTACCCCTCGCTTTTCGTTGCCAGAAGCACCGCGGCACCTCGCCTTGCTACACGAGCAGTCGCATGTCGTCGCCATAGCTCGACCCAAGTCGCCCGAGAACCAAAGACCAGCCGATTGAACCCGGCTCCCGACGATTATTCTTCGCCCATCTTCGCTGACAAGGCCACCGTCACTCTCCAAGCTGGTCCCGGTGGCCATGGCTGCATCTCCTTCTTTCGCGACGCATACCTTCCCGACGGCCCCCCCAATGGCGGCGACGGCGGCCACGGAGGCAATATTTACATACAAGCAGTGCATGGCGAGACTTCTTTGCACAAGCTAGCCAGGCGGCGTTTCATCCGAGCTGGGAAAGGGAAGTCCGGTCAGGGCAGCTCGAAAGGCGGCCAGCGGGGCGACGATGTCATCATCACGGTGCCTGTCGGGACGGTGGTGCGCGAGCTGAGCAGAGAGGACCCAGTTGCCGAGGATGCGATGCTGCAGCGTACTCTGAAGGCGCAGAAGAAGGCCGAGAAGCGGATTAAACTGGCACGCGAGGCCGAAATGGCAAGGAGAGAGCTGGAGGAAGGGCTGAAAGAGGAGGAGGATGATGATGATGATGATGAAGTGATGGCCGAAGAGGGAAACAGGGCCACAAAGCAGGCCATCGACGATGGTTTCGACGGGCCCGAGGATCCCGACCGGAACAAGTTCCTTCTATATCCCGGCCTTTCAAAGTCTGACCTGAAGACGATATCTCTTCCCCGAGCTCCGACCCGTACGCGTCTCTACCATCAGCCGCCTGGCCCGATCCAGCTCGACCTGTCGCGGCCTTCGCCCCAGCCCATCCTGCTCGCTGTCGGCGGCATCGGCGGCCTCGGCAACCCTCACTTTGTATCGCGAGAATACCCACGACCCATCTTCGCCACCAAGGGTGAGCGTGCCGTGACCATGGAAATTGAGCTAGAGCTGAAGCTGCTCGCCGACGTCGGTCTTGTTGGGTTGCCCAACGCCGGTAAGAGCACGCTTCTTCGGGCGCTCACAAACTCGCGCACGCGCGTCGGCAACTGGGCTTTCACGACCTTGCAGCCAAACATCGGGACAGTCGTCCTGGACAGCTACAAGGGCCGGCCTGTCATCAAGAGTTATAAGCGCTACCCGGCCACCGACGGCGGCTCGGGCGAGGAGGTCCTCGTCGAGCAACGCACTCGCTTTACGGTTGCTGATATCCCGGGCCTCATTGAGGGGGCTCACCTGGACCGGGGTCTCGGCATCGCTTTCCTGCGTCACGTTGAGCGTGCTGGCGTACTCGCTTTCGTCGTGGACCTGTCTGCGGGTCCGGCCGTCAAGGCCCTCAAGGCGCTGTGGAACGAAGTCGGTCTTTACGCTCAGATGCGCGAGGACGAAGAGCGCGCCCGTGAGATCGACTCCCGTGTCGACTGGGACCTCACCTCCGGCACCAGCGGATACGCGCCGCCGGAGAGCACCATGATGGTTGCGGACGCCCCTCCGGCGCCTGGGCGGGAGGACGGCCTGCATATCGCGGCCAAGCCCTGGTTTGTGGTCGCTACCAAGGCCGATCTCCCCGAGACGCAGGAGAACTTTAGGGAGCTGGAGCAGTACCTGCACGACATCAACCGAGGAACAACTCCCCACCCAAGCGGGATTGAGAATGCTTGGACGGAGAAGTGTGCCGCGATTCCCGTGAGCGCCATCAACGGCCAGGGAGTGGACCGGATCGTCTACTGGACTGTGGGGTTGCTTGACGAGTAGATGTATCATATTTTGTGTACTATCATCGTTGTAATAACACCCCCCACTGATGAAGAAATGAGCCCTTTGTTCGTATTTCGTCAAATCTGTTGGAGCCAAACCAAAACCAAACCAAACCAAACCAAAAAAAAAAAACAAGAAGAAAAAAAACCTCGGCATCAGTCTACATCTTATATCCGATCCCGGACTCGTGTTCCATCATGTCAAAGGCCGGCTTCCCCGAGAACCAACCGGCGAGCTCGGACCCGATCGACTTGTAGGTGAACTCGGCGTCCTCCCGGTCGACCTTGACCGTCTCGCCGCCGCGCCCGCCGGCGGCGGCGTCGGCGAGGAGCTGCTGGTGGCAGCAGCGCTCGAGGCTGAGGAACCAGTAGACGCAGCTCTCGACGGACCGCCCGCAGGTGACGAGGCCGTGGTTCTGGAGGATGGCGGCCTTCCTGCCGCCGAGGGCGGCGGCGATGCGCAGGCCCTCGTCCCTGCCGAGGACGATGCCGCCGAAGGAGTTGTAGAGGACGACGTCGTCGTGGAAGGCGCACGTGTCCTGGCTGATGATGTCGAGGTTGCGGCCGAGCGTCGAGAAGGCCTGGCCGTAGAGGGAGTGGGAGTGGGCGACGCACGTGATGTCCGGGCGCGCCTCGTGGATCGCGTGGTGGATCATGTAGGCTGGGGGCTTTTCGTGTTAGTTTGCCGGGGACAGACACAAAAAAAAGCAAGAGATACTTTTTTGTAGAGGTGCGATGGAGGGAAGGGGGGGGAGGGGAGGCGCGGACGAACCGGCGGTGTTGAGCAGCTTCACGGGGCCGCCGTCGACGACCTCGCCCTCGGCGTTTACACGGATGAGGTCAGAGGCCTTGAGGAGCGGCCAGGCAACGCCAAACGGGTTCAGCCAGAACGTGTCCGGCTCTACAGGATCCTAAACGCGGACAAAACGTCAGTTCTTCGGTTTGGGGGGGGGGGGGGGGGTTCGTTCTTCAATATTCGATTTCTCCCCTCTTTTTGCGACACCATTCTCGAAAGCAAGCAAAAGCAAAGGGGGGAGGGGGGCAGACATACGCGGACCGTGATGTGGCCTGCCACACCGGCGTCGAAGCCGTTCTTTGCGAAGATGCGGAACCCCAGGGCCAGTCGCTCCTTGAGATGCTGCCGGTGCTTGTACGGGTCGTCGGGCTTTTGGGGCATGGCGAAGTTGGACGGGTTCAAGATGGTCGTCGCCTCTTCATGTTTGGTAGCCGTCTCGAGGCCGGAGGAGGCGCCGTTGCCGTTGGCGTGGCTAGCGGCCGAGGCATCTTCCCGGGGCGGGTGGCTGACAGAGGTGGAGGGAGCCATGGCTTGATTCTGTGTATGCGAGTCACTTGTTCTGTATGTTGAGCCGAGCGTAGCTTGATTGAGCGACGAATAGTCAGGAAGGTCTGGTTAGAGTTGGTTGAGAGAGAGAGAGAGAGAGAGAGAGCTATGGTATTTAAAATAAAATAAAAGGTTGAAAACCAACTATCTAGGTAGCTAAGGGTAGGTAGCGAGTGGCGGCAGTGGTACGAGCCGATCTTGAGCCCGAAAGCCGCGGATGTCACTCCGCGGGGCCTTTAGACTTTTGCAAAGCCTTCTGATGCCCAGGATGCCGGCCCTGGGGCCTGGGTCGACGGCATACCTACCGATCCCATTGATTGGAAACCCAATGTATCATTTCCAGACGGGGACGCAATTTGCAGCGGCGAAGGATGGGGACTGTACCACAGTCACTCGAGCGAGTGACAAGAGGGCCCGGGGGAGGGGGAGGGGCAGAGCCACCGGGTATCGGTCGCCGCGGAACCCCGCACTGCGACCTATCTTTGGAGTCGCTATGCCTCGGCGCCTACTGCAGCGTTCGTTTACATCAAGGATAAGGGCTCAAAAGTTGTCCAGGAATGAGCGGCGAGACGAGGCGTGGAAAGTCTAGCTCATCTGATTGACCGTGACGTAGGTAGCTGCGCTGTGCTGTCGCGGCCCGTTGCGGTCGGTCAGTCGGTCGGAACGGAGGCCGAAGGATTCCAGGACCTTGTAAATAAATACAAAGAGCTAGGTAAGCATGGTTGGTTGGTTGGTTGGTACCTCTTTAGCCCGGCAAGTGCCTTCCTTGCATTCCTTCAGAGCTGCAGAAGATTACCTCCAGGGCAGATATCTCATGTTGTCTCGAATGCCGAGAAGTGCATGCCATAGGTATGCCTTAGGAGTAAGACGCCTCTGATGATTGAGATGAAGACCGACTGGCGGATGGAGCTCCCTGAACTCGAATGCTGTGCTGCAGGCCGGGGCGGACCCTGAGGGACGAGGGACAAGGGGGTTTAATGCGGGGTGATAAGATAGGTGGTGGTACCTAGGTACCTACCGGCGTCTGATTGGCCAATGAACGTCCCCCAAATCGAGTGAGGGGCTGACCATAGGCTGGCGCATTCCACATCCGAACCTCCAACTTTTTTTTTTTTTTTCCCTTTGGGGTGACGGCAAAATTTCACACCGACCGCGCGACTCGACGGCCGACTGGACTGGACTGGATCCTACTTCAAACAAGACACACTCGCACAACACCCACAACGTGCGCAATCCACCAACCCCACGCACGTCGAACCAATCCCGCATAATGGGTCGCAAATTCAGAGTGAGTCTTTCCACGATGCTGTTCACACTGCTTGTTTGTGTCTTTGTTTCTGCGCTGACTCCCATTGTGCCAGGGTGGAAAGAAGGGCAAGGGCCGCGGCGGCGGCAACAACGGTGGCGGCGATCGCGGTCGCCAGCCTCGCAGCGAGTCGTGGCAGTCCTACCCCGCCGTCAAGAAGGAGAACGAGAGGCTCCAGCGCTACTACAACACCATCATCGGCCTCTCTGAGGAGGAGCAGGGCCCCTTCTGGGATGCCCTGCGCAGAGACCTCCCCAACAGCTTCCGCTTCTGCGGCTCCAAAGGGTGGGTTGCACGCACCGCCCGCCCTACTCGACCCAAGCTTGCTTCGTACAACCCATACTGATTGATTCCTTCCTTCTCCGCAGCCACGCCTTGGCCGTCAAGAAGCTCCTGCAAACCCGATACATGCCCGAGATCGAAAAGATCGAACACGCCGACGGAACCACCGTCGAGCCCCCCAAGCCCCTCTCCTGGTACCCCAACGAGCTTGCTTGGTGGATGACCACCCCCAAGAACGTCATCCGCAAATACCCCCCCTTTGCCGCTTTCCAGAAGTTCCTCGTTTCCGAGACCACCATCGGCAACATCAGCAGACAGGAGGTTGTCAGCATGATCCCCCCTCTGCTGATGGACGTCCGCCCCGGCATGACCGTGCTGGACATGTGCGCCGCACCAGGCAGCAAGGCCGGTCAGCTCCTCGAGATGATCCACCAGGGCGAGGAGGCTAGGGTCAGGAAGGTTCTGCGCGCCTTCGCAAAGGAGGACGGCCTCGACCTCGGCGAGGAGACGGAAGAGGAGCGCCAGGCCGACCTCGACGCCGACCCGACGGATGCCGGCCGCACCACCGGTCTCCTGATCGCCAACGACGCCGACTACAAGCGCGGCCATATGCTTGTTCACCAGCTCAAGCGTCTCGGGTCCCCCAATCTGCTCGTCACAAACCACGATGCCACCCAGTATCCCTCCGTCAAGCTCCCATCCGATCCGGCGACCCCCAACAGGCCCCGGTACCTCAAGTTCGACCGGATTCTTGCCGACGTGCCGTGCTCGGGTGACGGCACGCTGAGAAAAAACATGAATCTGTGGAAGGACTGGCAGCCCGGCAACGCCCTGGGTCTCCACGTCACCCAGGTCAGGATCCTCCTGCGCGCCCTCGCCATGCTCAAGGTGGGCGGCCGCGTCGTCTACTCCACATGCAGCATGAACCCCGTCGAGAACGAATCCGTTGTCGCGGCCGCCATCGACCGTGCTGGTGGTCCCGACAAGGTCGAGATCGTCGACTGCAGCAACGAGCTGCAGGGCCTCGTCCGCGCCCCCGGCATGCGGAAGTGGCAGATCATGGACAAGTCCGGCAGGCTCTGGAGCTCGCAGGCCGAGGTCGACGAATACACCAAGAGCAGCACTGACGGCATCGCGCCCGGCAGAATCGTCGACACCATGTTCCCCCCGGTCGAGGGCAGCGTGTGCGCCGACCTCCCCCTCGAGCGCTGCATGAGAGTCTATGCCCACCAGCAGGACACTGGCGGCTTCTTCATCACCGTTCTGCAAAAGAAGGCCGAGGTCAAGATCCGCCCCGAGGACCAGAAGGTCGACGACGCGGCCAAGTCGAACGGAACCACCGCGGCTGCCACCCCCGCCGCCGAGAACGACGCGGAGACGACGAAGCCCGAGGAACAGACCGAAGAGAAGACCGAGGCAGCTCCCGCTGCCTCCGGTGAGGCCGCCACCGAGGAGGCCAAGCCCGAGGGGAAAAGTGAGAAAAAGGCCGCCACGGCCGAGGCCGAAGCGCCCGAGCAGGATGCCACGAACGGCGTGAAGCGAGCGCGAGAGGACGAGACGGCTGACGGTGAGACCCAAGAGACCAAGAAGCCCAAGCTGGAGGCGTCACAAGAGAAGCCCAAGCGGTCCAACCGCAACATCCACGGCCAGGTCGAGGAGCCCTTCAAGTACCTCAACCCGGCGCACGAGGTCATCAAGAACATCCAAACCTTCTACCACATCTCGCCACGTTTCCCCGACGACCGCTTCATGGTGCGGAACGCGGCCGGCGAGCCCGCCAAGGCCATCTACTACACCTCGGCGCTCGCGCGCGACATCCTCGTCGAGAACGAGGGCCGCGGCATCAAGGTCATCCACGGCGGCGTCAAGATGTTCATGAAGCAGGACGCCCCCTCGGCCGAGATCTGCCGCTGGCGCATCCAGTCCGAGGGCATGCCGATCCTGCAGGGCTACGTCGGCGAGCAGCGCGTCGTCCGCCTCACGAAGAAGGAGACGCTCCGCCGCCTGCTGATCGAGATGTTCCCGCGCATCGCCGACGGCGAGTGGGAGAAGATGGGCGAGATCGGCGTGCGCGTCCGCGACATCGGCATGGGCTGCTGCGTGCTCCGCGTCGAGCCCGACGGCTCGGACCCGGCCTTCAGCGAGCGCATGGCCCTGCCGCTGTGGAAGAGCATCCATTCGCTCAACCTCATGCTGCCCAAGGAGGACCGCACGGCCATGCTGCTGCGCATCTTCAACGACACGACGCCGCTCATCAATAACAGCCTGCAGAAGCAGCGGCAGATTGACGAGGCCGCCAAGGCCAAGGCGGCGGAGGGCGCCTCCGTCGAAGAGAAGGAGGAGGAGGAGGAGGAGGCCATCGACATGGAGGACGCCCCCACGCCCGAGGAGATGGACGCAGACGTGTCCGTGCCTGCCACTGCAGCCGCCGCGGCCACCGAGGACTCTTAAGGAGGCTTGGGATCAGCATCTGCTGGATCACGTCGACGAGGGCGACTGCACGAACTGCCTCGCTGAGTCGAGTGTGACGGAGTGCCTTTTCAAACCCGTTATACGAGACTGATGGGCTTCGTTTTCTTCTTCTTTTTCTGGATAGCGGCCGCCGGTTGAGCGCCCTCCCTGTTTCCCCCCCGTAACACGTAGGCTTAGGCCACACCGGTACTGAACATGAGTGCTCCGAATGAGAAGCGATAGACTTGCGGGGTTGGGGAGGATGACGCCGGGAAAGAAGAAGAAAAAAAAGATGGGGAAAAGATGTACGAGTAAATGAGAGCGGCCGAGATTGGGCGTTTTTTATTTATTTAAACTTGCAGTCTAGGTAGAGAAATATATGAAAAAGGGAATCATGGCAAGCGCTCCCCCACCACCACCTTGAGCGTTGCGTTTGGTCTGTGCTTGATTGGCTATTCTGTGGTTTTTTTCTTTTCCTTTACAGTTTCCCCCTTTCTTAGGCTATCGACATTTTAAAACAATGGTTTCTGTCCGTCACTGCCAGAGACGACGGCATGGTTTCGGTTCAGTTCACCTCGACGGATCTGATGGGGGGGTTTTTTTATTTTATTTTTTACGGGGACGGACTGGATGTTGAAGCAGGGCGCGCACGCACACATTAACACGGCAGCCAACAACTCGGATGGGTTACCAAAGAACGGTGCGGGCTTAGGCAAGGTATTTCCCCCCCCCCCCCTCTCCTTTTCTTCTTCTTTTCCACTTCCTTTTTCTTCTTTGCCTGAATTGATACAAAAAATAAGTAACACTAAAATTAGAATTAAAAAAAATTTACGCTTCAATCGCGGACGGGAATTGAGCCCGACGTGGCTTGGTGTCGAGTTAGTGACAATGTTCCCAGACATTCCCATCCGTGGACAAACTCTGACGGGGGGGGGGGGGGGCATGCGCTTACGGGTCGAACCCACAACCTTGAGATTAAGAGTCTCACGCTCTACCGATTGAGCTAGCCGGGCCAGGCTTTCTTTTGGCTGTCTGGTTGGTGACGACGGGCGCGCGGGTCAAGGTCTATGGAGAGCTTGCGGGTCTCGCGAGCCTGGGCGAAGGGGGGCAAGGGAGGAGGGGAGGGGAGCACGGGGTGAGAGAGTTGCAGGTTTCCTCGAGGTAGCTTCGGTTTCCTCATATCATGACCAACTGACGTGGCCTCTCTACGTTATGGTCCTCTACGGTGTGCTGCAACATGACGAATGCAGAAAAGCGCTGTATCATCAGAAGACATTGGGTATCTTTTCTTCACAAGCTGCATCGCGTACTCGAAACACGACATCGGTCCAACATGCGCCGCCCATTTTGTTTGTTCCTTCACATGTATCCGCGGATGCCCCGAATCACTCCCGACTTTTTGCCCTTTTCATCTTTCCGTCGGTTCTGGACTCCGCCTGAATGAAGAAAACAAGCCAAGGCTCTTGGTTAGTTGATCCACCAAAAGCCATCCCGGAACCGGAACCGGGCTGCTGTTGTTGTTCCTGACTCACCTCTGCCGTGATATTTCATTTCTGCTGTCGACGACGACGGGCTGGCGGCTGCGCCATCGTCCAAATCCAGCGGGCTGGACGGCACTGGCGGCAGATGCGCCAGGCCCGCCGGCACCGGTGTCGCCGGCTTGGACATGATGGGCGGTGTCGCGTTGTACGTCATGAAGTCGTGGTCGGACAGGACCCTGTGCATGCCCGAGTGGCTTCCCCGCGTCGTGACGGGACTGGTTGAGTGCATTGAGCCCTCACCGTCGCCATCCATGCGGAAGACCATGTCACCTCGCCCGTGCGAATTGGACGACCCAACCGAGAATCGGTTCTCCTCGACCTGCGACTGCAGAACCGTGTACTTCCTCATCAGACTCGTGTACTGCTTCTGCAGCTCGGCCTGCTTCGCCCGGCTCGCCGCAAGCGCACTCTCGACGGCAGCCTTGGTCTCGGCGGTTCGTCTGTTGTAGAGCCCGCTGTGTGCTTCGAGGAGATTCGCGTTTAGCACGCCGATCTGGGTCTGGAAGAGTTTCTTGGTCTTTTGGAGCTCCTCCTCGCGAGCCTGAAGCTGCAGACCAAGCATCTCTGCCCGGTTTTCTGCTTCCGTCGCAGACGTGATCGCCGCCTGCCTCTCTGCCTCCCTGGCCTGGAAATCCCTCTCCGAGGTCGACAGGCGCTCCACATCGGCCTTCAGCCGGTCGTTCTCGGCGGCGTTGAGCTCGATGGACTGCATCGTCTGCTTCGAGTTTAGCTCCTTGACCTCGGCGTCGCATACCAGCTTCTTCAGTTTCTCGCACTCCTCTCTTGCGCTCTGCAGCTCCTGCTTCAACGATTGAATTTCCGTCTTGGTCTTTCTCGATTCCTCACGCAGCGTCCTCAGTTTTGCGGATAAGTCCGACTCCCACTTCTTCGCCAGCGTACGGCTCTTCTCCGACTCCTTCCTGATCTGCATTTCGGCCTGTTTTGAATCTTCCAACCGCTTTCTCAATGTTCGGTTGGTCAGGATGAGATTCTGGGTCTCGGCCTCGCTTGCAGCTTCCCTGACCTGCCTTCGCCGCAACTCGCCAATGTGTGCCATGTGTTGCTGCTTGAGATACCTCTCAAAGTTCAGGTCATTGTGTAGGAGGAGAATCTGCCGCTGCAAATGCGCGATCTGAGACTGGCCATCGGAAACAGACGTAGGGGCTGAAACAGCCGGGTGAGGAGGGGGCATATAGCCACTAGGCTTCTCTGCCGCGGACTCCTGATGGCTCAGTGCGAGTGACGGGACACTGTCGTTCGCCAGTGACTGATGGAGTCCCGACTTGATGACCTTGTTCGAGTGCAACATGTCCTGCAACTGTGTATGGGAGGGCGACGTAACGAGCTGCGGGGGAAGGGTCGGGCTATCAGCCACTACATCGGCCTTGGGGGCTTCGAGTGAGTTCCTGTGCGAAGGTTGGCTAATAGCGTGGACACGGCTGCTCGCTCCCTCGTCCTGTTCTGGATCTTGCGTGCTTTTCCAGCCCTCTGCCCCAGGTTCCAAACTGGTGCTACTGAGCAGGGCAGGCCCGAGACCATCCCGGTCCGAATCGTCGCTCAGCAGGGAATTGTCTGCCTCAGCGGCCTGGCCATGTCCCTGATCAACGGTTGCATAGGTTTCCGGGGAAAAGCGCAGCGCCATACACTCGGCAACGACTTCTGCGGGCTCACTTGTCATCCAACGCCCGAAGTCGGTCTTTTCGGAATCGATCGTGAGGGTGTAGAAGTTGGGATGGAGAAGGTGGCTTTGCCTATAGCGTTCAGACTTATGCCGTATTTCCGTTGGCTGGACTTCAAGCTCGTCCGGATTGGCTGCATTTGCATGTCGAAGATATCGCTGTGGTTTCCGGATGTAGTCCATGAAGTTGATGGGATATAAGCCGTAGAGGATGGTGAAGTAGTTGGCCAGGTGAGGGATCTCGGTATCATCGGCATCCAGGGAAGAAGTGCATGTCTCCCACCTCGACGGTAACGCGAGACTCTTCTGCTCGCTTTCATCTGATGTGGGCTCAATGGATCCGGTCCATTCACTATCCCAGAACAGCAACCGTGCGTATATGTTGAACAGAGTCGGGAGATGCGGCACTAGCGAACTTGGCATATGCGGCAATATCATAATCAAGGCGGTGATTGCCACGGAGATGACGGCTGCTGATGTGTCTTGCTGCAAGCACCGCATCAAGTTATTGAATAGCGGCGTCTGCAGTATCAGGTGTAGGTGCGGTGGCTGACTTTGAATGAATTCGCAGAGCAGCCTGGCGACTCTCGCTCGGGATTCACTCCGCACGAAGCACGTATTCAATGTGGAGAGAAAATCCTTTTATATCGTTAGACAACCAGTCGCAACAACGATCAGGACATGGTTTGACCTACTCTGGGCTTCTTCTTGCCGTATGTGATCAAAGCCTGGCGTAGCGTGCGCTCGCTGGATTGCGCAGTCAAGTCGCTCTCGGACTGGACTTTATGGTATATTTCCAACCATGCCAGCAGCAGCCGCTTCGCGAACGGATTAATGGCGGGTTCGGCACTTGATTCGTCTTCTTCGGGCGTTCCTAGCATCAAAACCTCGAGGGTTGCCAAGTTTGACTCTTCCATCAAACCCTTCTCCCGGCTGATATTCTCTAGGACAGGGTCGTGAAGCATTTCCCACCACTTGAGCAAACGGGCGGGCGCGCGGATCGCAGGCACCAGAAGGCGAAAGATGTGTAGAAAGGGGGCATATTTAGCCGGCGCGTCCTTTATTTGCTTGTCCCAGGTGCTGAGGAGTTCATCTTGCAGTCGTTCGGCGCTCGAATCGTCGTATTTCTCGTGCTTGTTCAGGTAGGCATCGATAACCTCAGCGACGTCGTCGGGCAGCGGGAGGGAGGGTGAGGCGAAGAAGGACGTCAGTGCCTTGGACAGGTCCTTAAGTGACCTATGCAGCGTCGCGTCAGTCAAGCGTATGTCTTTATCGCGAGGGCTGCGTTGGGGTTGGGAAAACACTGCGGGATTGAATATCGCGCACCACACGAGGCTGCGGAGAATGCTGGGAGAACAAGGGTGAAGAAGGTATGGCCACCACTTACGCTGATAACGCCATTTTGTTAGCGCCGAGTATTCATCGAGCCTTGCGATGCTTCGGTCTGTAACAGAAAGCGAGGCGAGGTCCGTCTGTGGGCGTGGATTTGTCGTCGATATCATGCAACCGTCAGGCAACGGCATCTGCTGATGCAAGGTACAAGCTTTCCCAGGGACCCTCTCTCGTAGTACACAAGACGGCGAATGGTCAAGACTGGGTCACTTGAAACTACGTAGGTACCTACTGTAGGTAGATAGGGGAGGTGGGTGGGTACCTGGGTACTTACGTAGTAGCTACGATATGTTCGTACAGGGAGGGCATGAGTGAGGGGCATAGCAGAAGACCACCATGCGGCAGGCCCGGCCGACGCGGGCCAGACATGTTAGGCTGGACAGCACTCGATTGGGCTCGCTTAGCGTTTGCCACGGGTCTTGCGGTGCGCCGATGGGATACTTGCATCTCGGTGGCCCGGCTGCCCTACAGGCATGTACTGTACTGTACCGGGCGGGACCCACCTGTGACCTCACGGACAGAACGCTCGTCGTCTACCCCGCAATCCGCGAAAGTGCGCCATGCCACCACTGATGCACCCGACCCCAGAAAACGTACGGGAGATAGTGGGGACATTGGACCACTTGAAGCTGTTGTGGGTTGTGGCCTTGTCCAGAAATGCACCTGATCGGTCGCCGACAGACAGTGACCTGAGCTGAGGGGCTACTTAGGGTGCTTTGAAGCTGGCCAGGTGCGCATATCCGAAGGGGGGGCCGTACGCTGGAGGGATATACCGTGAGGTGAGGTACCCGAACGTCCACCTCAAGGTGATGCGTGAGGAGGTAGACAGGTCGGAAGACAAGTTAAGCAGGTAGGTAGGTAGGTAGAGAGAGGTAGAGGCCGAGAGAGATCGGGCGGCGTGTTCCAACCCCTCCTTTGTCCAGATGACTCGACCCTTATTACTTCCTTCCCCTCCCTCTTTTCATCCCAATAGCTCCGAGCTGTCTTCTCTTCCTCCTCTTCTTCCTTCTTCTCTTCCATCATCACCAACGAGCTTCACACTTTCCAAGCAGCCCGCATTCAATTCCCATCATCGACCCTCTCCAAGAAGGCATCTTCTTGGTCTCAATTACTCCAGTTACTCCAACAGCAACTACACGCTGTATTACTTCATCTTCCCCCCCTGAACCACATCACAAAGAGTCGTCAAGATGGCAAACAAGAGCTCTGCAGTGGCGGACGAGCCCATTGAGGTTCTGTTCGCCCTGCAACCCAACTTTTGCCTTCTTGACATGGCAGGCCCAATGGAGGCCCTGACCACCGCCCTTCATGACCAGAAGAACCCGAGTGCGTACCCAGATCTACCGGGCCAGGAGCTCCTCTCCTCGGTCAAACCGCTTCCCCACCCCAATCTGCCACAGTGTACTCTCCCTGATGCAGCAGTGCTGACCAGTGACTCCAACCACTCGCAGGTTCCAAGGCTTTCGAGTGTACCACCGCGGCCGCAGAGCCCAAGGTCGTCTCCGAGCATGGCGTCACCATTGGCACCCAGATCTCCTTCAAGGACGCCTACGAGCGTCTTAGTGAGTTTGACGTTCTCGTCATCGTCGGCGGTGACAGCGAGACCGTCCTCAAGAGTAACGCCGAACCCCTCCCCCTCATCCAGGCCTTCTCCGAGCTTCAGCAGAATGACCCCACCCACGAGCGTACCCTTCTCTCCGTCTGCACGGGTGCTCTCTTCCTTGCCAAGCAAGGAGTCCTTGCCGGCCTGTCGGCTACTACCCACTCGGATTACATCACCAAGTTCGAGATTCTTTGCAGCGAGGCCGCTACCCGTAACCTTACGGAGCGAACCGATGTGATAGACGATGCCCGATACGTCGTCAACAACCTGCGCTTCGACCTCGGAGACGAGGACGAGAACCCGTATGTCCGCCGCAAGTCCGACGCTGGCCGCAGACCTTCCAATGCTAGGTACGTAATGCAAGCATGCATCTCCCCACCATTGTTTTCGCAATCGAGGCTAACACCAGCAAATAGAAAGGGCAGCATGTCCTTCAAGAGCTCCGGCCGCCGCGAGTCCATTACTCGCCGCGCCGCGATGCGCCTCGGTGGTCTCCGTGTCATCACGGCGTCTGGAGTCAGCGCTGGTGTGGATGCAGCTTTGTATCTCATCAGCGCTCTTGTTGACGACGCGTCGGCCGAGGAGGTCGCTCGCAAGATGAACTGGACCTGGAACAAGGGCATCGTTGTTGACGGCCTGGACGTCTGAGCAAGAGGACAACTAGCCATGACGGATGGATGGTAAAAGTTCATCATGATTCATGAAGATCTGTAAGAAGGACGGGAAAAGCCTTCCAGATATGTACGGGATATTGGCATCTTCATGTTGCTAGCATTGCTGTGTTTATAAGTCGCAATCCAACCCATCTAAAGACCCTTTTCTGCACCCAATGACATGAAGCTGGATCAATGCCCACCGAGTTCCATGTCTCACGCGTGTTGGACATACTCTCAGGATCGTACGATGGCGGTTTTGTGCGCAGTACAGGCCTTTTGGCTAAACAAAATTTTCTTCGAACCTAAAAGTGCTCTGTGTGCGCTCTAGCGTCCAACCCCCCTCCCTCCCTCCATAAACCAGTGGAGATTTAGCTCTGCTCGGGTTGGTGGGAGGCCTTGCATGACCAAGCCCATCCGGTCTTGGACTCTGGGGTCAAGCTTGACGGGCAAGGAAAATCCCTTGATCAGCGCTCTCGTTTCCGTGTTTGGTCGGTCTGCTGGTGTTGTTTGGTGAAAACATTGGACAGGCGAGCGTTCCGCGAAGCCATGTCTCAGCCGACAACACCCTTGGCTCCAGACGGGTGTACCGACATTGCAATATTTGCCCACCCGATGTTGCCTTCTCGGCAAGAAACTGCGTGCAATTCCGTGCGTATATGGATTCCGTTGATGGAAATGGAAGCATTCCAATCAGACTCGACATGGCCAGAAGGCAGGACGCTGCGTGAATGACTCTTGCTCCGCCTTGTGTTCTAATGCATGCACCTACACGATTTATTCTTGTATGAAGGAGAATTATCAAAACTGTTTATAGTCTCGAGGGTCATTCAAAATAAGAACAAAAGCATCCCACAGTCCTTCAGACCGCAATTCGAAGGACCTCTCCCCGAGCATCATCCTGTAAAGCCGCTGCATCTATCCCGGAGCCGGGGCAAATCGTGCTTGTGGAGATTTCACTTTCGGCCCCCGGACCACCAAGTCCGCGGCCCCGGGTTCCCCACTCGCCCAGCGCGGATGCTCGGAAATACGTGAGCCCGGTTGAGCCAATCAGCAACCTGCAACCGGTGGCCTTGGACCTTTGGGGGGAACTTTTTTGGATTCCTCGCGAGCCGCAGCAGCAGCAGCTCCTCGATCCAGCGCAGCAGACCACCGACGACAAATATGGCGGAAGCATTGACAAAGGCGGTCGCCCGCCAAGCACCCAACTTCAGGCTCGGAACGAAGCAAGTCTTCCTGTACGTTAACGTTTCCGACCCCCCCCCCCCCCCCCCCCGAACCGAGAAAGAAAGAAAAAACACTCTCTGCCTCATCGCGTCCCCCGACCACATGAAAACGCTAACCTCCCTCCCCCCCCCTCTCCAGGCCGAACCATGTCGTCACCCTCATCCGCAAAGACCGCGCGCCGCCGAACTGGGCGACCTTCAACGTGCCCCTGACCTTCACAAAGTTCGACCTGCGCGACTACCTCTGGAACCTGTACGGCGTCGAGGTGACGGCGGTGCGGTCGTGGGTGAAGCAGTCGCCCATCGAGCGCAAGGGCGCCTCGGCGGGCTACTTCCGCCCGCAGAGCCAGAAGTTCATGACGGTGCAGATGACCAGGGCCTTCGTGTGGCCCAGCCCCCCCGGGGACCTCGAGCCGTGGAACAAGAAGCTGTGGAACGCGCGCGAGGCGACGTCGCAGAAGCAGGCCCGCGAGGACGTCGCCAGGCAGCTCGGCAGGCTCAAGTACCCGAGCAAGGAGAAGGAGAGCGCCGAGCGCAAGAAGCTGCGCCGCGAGGCGGCCAAGCTGATGGAGGGCAAGAAGGACTTCAAGAACGACGTCGAGCTGGACAGCAAGTGGGACCAGATCGTCAAGGCGGCCAACGGGAAGAAGAGCTCGTCATAAAGGCAGAGCGAAGTTACCGGGGGGAGGGCATCGAATGGAGGGGGGGGCGGGAGGAGGCTAGCGGGATGATTTTGGGGGGGTGGGGAGGGGGGTCGTTACGTGTACAAAATCCAGGAGAACACTTTGTTAACATGCGGGTCTGCATGTTTTGTACAACACACGCAAAAAAAGGTTGGCATGAGATATAGACATGTCAATTGGTATTGGTATCGCCAAGTTCGCTCTTCTCCGGCTCGGTCCGCTGCTCTGGCTGATCCTGACACACGACCCAGTGCCGGGGCTCTTGAAAACGAAGCACCTCGTCGCCCCATCCCCACCAGCCCGCCGTCAGGTTGCGCGCGAACACCTCGAGGCCCAGGTACCCCCGGGGCAGCTGATCTTCGAACAGGCGACGGAGGTTCGGTTTCCGGGAATGCACGTCGGGGACCGCGGCGATGACCCTCTGCGGCACCTTGCGGCCGCCGCCGTCCCCTCTTCTCCTGGCCACGATGAGCCTCTCCCACGGCTTCCTCCAGACGGACCCGGGGTCGGACACGGGCTCCCCCCCGGCGGTGAGCTTGACCCAGACCCATTCGGCGGCGACCTCGAGGCCCCAGCCGGCGAGAACGCCCCTGGGCGAGGTGAGCAGGTCTACCAGAGTGGCCTTGTTAGTTACCCAGATAGCAACGAGACCGCCCTCGGCGAGATGGCCGGCGACGGGGATATGGTCCAGAAGCGCCCGGGTCTCCTTGAGACCGTAGACGGTGGAGTAGCCGCCAGTCTTCTTCTTCTTCCTCCTCGCGGACTTGTTCGGCCAAGGGGGGTCCAGGACGATGAGGTCAAACCTGGGCGCGGTCGAGAGGAATGCCTCTCTGGTCTCTTGGATCGAGCCGCTCAGGTAGGCAGACTTTTCAGGGATGAAGTGCGCCGTTGCCGCAGCCGTGTCCTTCACGTCGTCATCTTGGCACGCGGGATGGTCGCGCAGGCTCATCTTGCCGCACTCGCTGGCGCTGGTGGTGGCGCTGCTTCCCCCGCCGCCACCGATCACCCGGGGGAGGCAGAACGGCGCGCTGTACCGTTTTCCTAGCGTGTCGAGGGCGCCCCTCACCGCCGCCTCGATCATGAGGTCCGCGAGTTGGCTCGCCGGCGTCTGGTTGTTGGTCATGAGGTCCCGGGGTTCCGGCACGCAAAAGGGCGTGGCGATGGGCTCGATCGAGAGGAGCCGTCTTTGGGGTCCTGCTGTGCCGGCGCTGCTACCCGGCAAGAACTGGCCCTCCTCCAGAGATGCGGGGATGTCGACGAGGACTACGGAGCGGTCCTCGTTTTGGAACAGGATACTCCTCGGTGAGGAGCATGCCGGCGAGGGCTGCGACGGCGGCCTAGACACCATGGCTGAGAAGTCAAGAAGCGTTTCTTCGTCCATCGCATCACATCACCCCAACGTGCTTTGAAGTGTGGCTTTTATGTGTGGCGTTAAGCGTGGCGCAGGCAGCATCAAACAAAGGCATCCACGTACTTCGTAGTTGCCCAGGGTAGGTACGAATAGGCATTAGTGTACGGATAGTTCGGTTACCGCCGATCGGTCCCAGGTACCATTCTTGGCACTGGTGGTTGCCGGCGGGTATCACCGTCTCCCCCATGTCAAGTCGAGCACGTCCAGCTACAGTGAGTGACAGGATATTCCGTGTTGCATAATGGCGAGCATCGCAGGCTTAATACCTCCTTGCTACAGTCAGCACGGTGAGCAGCGTCTCACTGCCACCCATTGTCCCCAGTTGGAGAGGGACATGAAATGGCAGGGGGGAGGGGGGAGGGAGAGAGAGTGTGTGACAGCAGCTCGAGCGCGCAAGCACATGCCATGCACAGGCGTTGTGTTGGCACAAGCACAGGCACGAGACAGACTGAGACAGCGCAGAAGATAGCTGTATGATGGCACGACAGGTTCCCCTTCGTCTCATAAAACGCCTCATCCGGGAGTGTGTAACTCGCCGCCTCGGCAGTGCGGCGCTTGACCTCATCCCGGTTGCACTTCCGCGGTGTTTCTCTCGCTTTCTCTTTTTCTTTCTCTCTCTACTAATTACTTCGTATGTAATACCGACCACTTTCGCTCTCTCTCTCTCTCTCTGGTCCCAGTTTTCCACAGGGTTGTTGCTGTTGTCTGTCTCCCTGTCTCCCTCTCGACCGGACAAGTTCCAAATCATTCCGACTACCTACCTTTACTTTCGCTGTCTCGTCTTTCACGTCATCGGGGTTCGCGCACCTATTCCAAACTTAGGTACCTTCGGCTAGTCCTTAGCTTGGCTTGCTTTCTGATCGCTCCGTCTCTAGAAGAAGAAAAAGAAAAAGGAAACAAAAGGTCAGCCGCCCGTTCCTCTAGTGATGGTCATTTCCTCTTCTGGGCAAAGGAGTGTGTGTACACGCGTATACCAAGACCCTTAGGATCCTGACCTCACATCATCACTAGCCCGGCCGCGCGATCCGGACGCTCCCATTCGCCCCCAAAGCCACAATTCAATTCCGCGTTGTCCCCATCTCAATCAACCCTTCGCCCGCCTGCCCTGCCCTGCCCAGCTGCCCAGACACTCAGAAACGCCCAGCTTGTGCTGTATCCCCCTCTCATTCGCCCAACTACGCTCGAGACTCTGACTGTACGAATACGCAGGGTGAGATCAGACTTCACCCATCCACCCACCACCAACCTTCAGGCCCTGAACAGACAGACTGACTGACTGACTCCGCCGCCAATCTTACGATTCCCTCCGCTGATCTGCCCTGCAGGGCGTGCGGTCGGGGGTAGGCTGTGAGGTCTGACAAGAATACACTCTGCTGTCTCTCGCGCTGAATGGCGCACGTACCTACTAAGCTCCCAAATCCCAACTGCCATTCATTCGTTCACGCAGATGACGACGCGGGAAGCTCTCACTAAAGCTCAAACCCATCCCATCCTTTTTACCCCTGGTCAATTGACAATTCACACCAACCCACCCACCCACCCACACGACACTAATACCCCGTCCGTCGAATCGCATCGGCCTGCAAGCAAGGGGTGCTTCTGCGGGAAGAGAGCAAAGACCACGACTTTCCTCCATGGGAAAGAGAGACTGCACTGCGCTCGCACAACGCACCGCACCGTCAGCCCTCCCTATTCGACGTCATAACCCAGCCGAATGCCAGCGTGGAAACCTTCTTTTTAGCGCGACGGGTCCGTGAAGAAAGCCGAGGGCTCCTAGTCCCCGTCGAGTTGATTTGAGTCGAGTCGAGTTGAGTCGAGTCGCCGCACAGCCGCTGGGCAATGCCCACAGGGTAGGTAATCGGGTCGCCCGACTCTAATATTATTATTATTAGTGACATCCTCCGTCGCTCTTTCTCTGCCGTCACTGCCGAACATTTCTTTATTCTGTCGAGGGCTCAGTGTTATCCTTATATCTTCAACACCCAATCTCCCCCCCGCCCCCTCTTGAACACCCCCCAGTTTATATTTCTGTTCCTATCCTCACAAGATACGTCTCCGATTTTTTATCGATCTGGACCAACGAGTCTCAGAAGGGTAGCTTGACACGCACCATGCTACTCCGATCCCTGCTGGCAGTAGCTGCCGTCGTCGCCCCGGTGTGGGCGGCCGATCCCGTGAAGCCAATGGCGGCCGGCATCGTGATGGAGGCTCTGGACCCTCGCGCCCTCCCCAATTCCCCCTCGGGAGGCTACGCCCCGGCGATTGTCGACTGCCCGGCGGCCCGTCCTACCATCCGCTCTGCGTCGGCCCTGTCGCCCAACGAGACTGCATGGCTCACCCGCCGGCGCAGCGCCACGGTCCAACCCATGCGCGACTTCCTTACCCGTGCCGGCATCCCCGACTTCGACGCCGGCGCCTACATCGACCGCCTCAGCTCCTCACCGTCCCAGCTGCCCAACGTCGCCATCGCGATATCGGGAGGCGGGTACCGCGCCCTCATGAACGGCGCCGGCTTCCTGGCCGCCGCAGACAGCCGCACGCCTAACTCGACCTCTGCTGGCGGTATCGGCGGCCTCCTCCAGTCCGCCACCTACCTCGCCGGCCTCTCCGGCGGCGGCTGGCTCGTCGGCTCCATCTTCTCCAACAACTTCTCTTCCGTGGTCGACCTGCAGCGTGGATCCCAGGGCTCCGCCGTCTGGAAGTTCGACCGCTCCATCTTCTCCGGCCCCCGAGAGTCCGGCATCTCCATTCTCAACACGGCCGAGTACTGGAGGGACATCTCGCGCCAGGTCGACACCAAGGAACAGGGCTTTGAGGTGTCCATCACCGACTACTGGGGCCGCGCCCTCTCGTACCAGCTCATTAACGCCACCGACGGCGGCCCGGCCTACACCTTCTCCTCTATCGCCGAGTCGTCCGACTTCCAGGCCGGCGCCCAGCCGTTCCCCATCCTGGTCGCTGACGGCCGCGCCCCCGGCGAGCGCATCATCTCGCTTAACGCCACCGTCTACGAGTTTAACCCCTTCGAGCTCGGCACCTGGGATAACACGGCCTTCGGCTTCGCCCCCCTTGCCTATCTTGCCTCTAACTTCTCCGCCGGCCGCATCGCCGATAACGGGTCCTGCGTCCGCGGCTTCGACCAGGCCGGCTTCGTCATGGGCACCTCGTCCACCCTCTTCAACCAGTTCCTGCTCCAGAACATCTCCTCGTCCGGCCTCCCCGACTTCATCCAGAGCGCCCTCACGAGCATCCTCAACATCCTCGACCAGGACAACAACGATATCGCCCAGTACGTGCCGAACCCCTTCTTCGGCTGGAACCCGCGCACCAACGTCAACGCCAACCAGTCCCAGCTCACCCTCGTCGACGGCGGCGAGGACCTCCAGAACATCCCCCTGCACCCGCTGATTCAGCCCGTTCGCGCCGTCGACGTCATCTTCGCCGTCGACTCCTCGGCCGACACAAACTTCCACTGGCCCAACGGCACCGCCCTCCGCGCCACCTACGACCGCGTCGCCGAGCCCATCGCCAACGGCACCCTCTTCCCGCCCGTGCCCGACGCCAACACCTTCATCAATCTCGGCCTCAACCGCCGCCCGGCCTTTTTCGGCTGTGACGCCTCCAACTTCACCCTCCGCAGCGGCCAGCGCCCGCCGCCCCTCGTCGTCTACATCCCCAACGCGCCTTACGTCGCCCACTCTAACGTGTCCACCTTCGACCCCAGCTACGAGCTCGACCAGCGCGACGCCATCATCCAGAACGGCTACGACGCGGCCACCCAGGGCAACGCCACCCTCGACGCCGAATGGCCCGTCTGCGTCGCCTGCGCCGTCCTCTCGCGCAGCATGGCCCGCGACCGCCAGCCCGTGCCCGCGGCGTGCACCACCTGCTTCCAGCGGTACTGCTGGAACGGCACGCTCGACACGCGCGACGTCCCCGAGTACGAGCCCGGCTTCGCCATCGGCAACATCGAGACCAACAGCCCCGCCGCGAAGTCGCGCGTCAGCCTGGTCGCGGGCGTCACGGGCGCCGCGGCGGCGGCCGTGGCGCTTGCTCTCTGAGGCCTGTGAAGGTCGCAGGCTTAAAGAAACGACCAGGTGCGCAAGCGGATGAAAAAGGCGGGTGGGGAGGGGGGGGGTAGGAGGGTTCTTCTTATTTATTTAACGGCCTCTTGTATGTATACCGTGGATATGGCCCAGGGACGGCTCTTTGATATCGGATTTCACGGTGGGTTGCATTGTCACTCCTTGGGAATAGGAAACAGGATACTGGGACAGGGTTAGCATTCGGATTGCGTCGTACTTCATGGTGGGGTGTGCGGGTTATAGACAGAAAGAAAGAGGAAAAGGGAGTGTGTGGGGGAGAGAGTGTTTCTCCCTGGGGTAGTCTTTTTTGTTGTTGAAAAAGCGAGCTTGGGATATCCACTTATGCAAAGAATTTCTTTTCAAAAAAGTTCGACAAAAAAAGGCATCCGCAATGACTCTTCAGCCTGCGATGCATGCATGCATTGCCCCATGAGGTCTTCCTTTCCATGATTTCCGCGCTGAGGGAGAAAATAAATAAAAAACCACCCCCCCGATAGAAGAGTCGAGACTTTCTCAAAGTTCCCCAGATATCAGTCAGTAAGATGAAAATATAAATGGAGGAGAATGCCGGTTGTGTTTGTTGGGTATGGACTCTGTATGCACTCGTGAATTTTGACTCTCCAACTCCGTCCGACCTTTCGCACTCCCCCAAGCCTGACGAGAGGGGTGAATGATGCAGTTGTGTCATGGAAAAAAAAAATCAAGTCGTTAACGCATGAAAAGCCAGCTCTTTGACGAGCTGGGTGAAAGAAGTGGTTGGGTTGTAGGCGGCGAGGAGAGAAGGGAGGGAAGACGGGGGGAGTAGCAGAGAGGATGTAGCACCTGCAACCTCGATGGCGGGATACTCATTGTCCCTCGTCACTCGCCACCTCTTTTACCCGCTCAAGACGCCCCTTTCCGGAAATTACTTCCGTACAAAGAACCCAGGAGATTCGATAAAACGTATAAAACGGCGACTCTTCAAAGCCGGCGGATGGTTATCTGGACGGCCGGAAAGGACCGTCAACTCTCACGTCCTTGATTCCCTCTGGCATCATCCTCAACCACTCGGTCCAACTATCGATGTCGATGGGTTCGTCGCCGATGCGGAAAGACAGGACGAGCTGCTGGCCCTCAGTGCCGAACGGCAAGCTCGTCCTCAAGGGGCCGATGTTTAGTGGGGCAAGGAGGATCGAGGGTAGTCGAGCGTTTCCGGACATCTGCATATGCAGCGGCGAGGGAAAGCTTGTGATGGTTTCCTTTTCAGGATTCCTGTCCTGGACGAGGGATGGATAGTTGGACAGCAGCTTTGAGTGGAGCTCTGCCGCGGAGAAGGGGCTCGTGAAGCGTTGCGAGGCGCGCGTCCTGAGGTGTTCGGTGAGCACCTTTGTGAAGGTGCAGCGGTCCAGGGCATCAAAGTGTTCCTCGGAAACGGCTGCGGCAACCAGCTCCAAAACACCCTGCTGGCGGTGCATCTTCGAAGACGGGAAAAAGGCGGCGTCCATAATGATGAGAGTATCCGAGCAAGCCTCCTCCAACACCTGTTGTATGCCGCTCCACCGGATCGTTTCGGCCTTGTCCTTATCCTTGGAGCTGGGATAAGGTCAGTTTGCAGGCGCCTGACAATCCCGCAGCACGCGACTCACCTGGCAAGTACCATCTCCCGGTTCCCGTCCAGATAGGAGTGGCCATTGTAGTAGACGATCTTCAAGACATCCCGTTGGTCGCGGTCCTCCACGAAGTCGGTGATCTTGCGCGAAAGCCATCTCCACGGGCTCTTGCAGGCCTCCGAGGCCGACGGGATCGTGGTGATGGAAAACGTATACCGGTAATACTGGTCAAAAACCTCTCCCAGATCCTTGACGGAACTTCCGACGGTAAAGTCAGGGTCGTCTTGCCAGTACAGCAGTAGAGCCTGTGCGCTGGAGTAGCGGCTGCGGCTGGGCGTAGAAAGGATCCTCGAGACGTTTGTCTGCAGATCAGACTTGAGGCTCTCGATGCCCGGCAACATGGGCGGTTTGTCGAGCCTGGGACCTGTCGGGAGTGGTGTACGAATGCGGGATTCGCTCAGCCGGTGCTGTCCTGGGGGCGTTGGAGAGTCTATGTCCATCTCCTGAGGGTCCTGCGCGTACATTGACTTGACGTTGTTCATGATAGGAGCAGGACTGAGCGGACGCTGCGCCGACATGGATGGGGCTATGTCCTGGATGGTTGGACTATGAGACCTGTGGTATTTCCTAACAGCATCCTCCCACGTCATGTTGTGATGGCTGGGATGGCACTTGACGAGAGCAGAACAGTCAGCAGGGGTGAGCACTTTGGGGGACACGGCTGGGTTGGTTGGAGATGGAGGCAACATACTGCAACTCTCCTACGACGGCAGTCGTTGCAGGCGCCGAGCTTCCTGATGAGCGCGGCTTTCTCTCTCTGTTGCTGGGACAAAGGGCCGGTTCGCCTCCTGCTCGCGCGGACCCGGTTAGAGACGTCGGAGCCATCCTTGACATGGAATATGGATGTTAGGTTAGGAGAGGTGTCGGCACTGTACGATGTGTTGCTTGTGTCCGCGGACATATTGGTGGCTGCGGAGGCCGCAGTGGCCTGAGTTGAGATGGACGAATTGGTGTCCTTTCTCAGAGGAGGAGAAGCCGACTGGCCGGGGGTGGGAGGAGGTTGCTGCGAAGACTGGCGCTGCTGGGGAGTAGCCTGCTGCTGCTGCTCTTGTTGGTGGTGTTGAAGTGACGGCTGCACGTGTTGTTGGACTGGAGAGAGCTGAGAATGGGGCAGCTCATGTTGCGACATGGAGGGCGAGCCGGTTTGGGGCCGGTTGCCAGACTCGTCACTGCCGTTTTTCGGAGGTGCCTCCAGCAGACTCGGAGCCGGATGCATGCTTGCAAGTGTGTTGTCTGAATCCCTTTGTCACGGCAGCAACTACCCTCGACCCATCCTCGGTGTGGAAGCGTTATATGTGTGTGTGTGTTTGTGTGTGTGTGGCAAAAAGATGTGGTGATGAGAAGAGAGTGAGTGTGTGGTGAGCAAAGGGGCCTGCGCCTTTTCTCCGTCTGTCTTGCTCTTCACACTTTTTGCTCCGAGTGGCTGTCGCGCGTTTTCTCTGAAGTCGGAGCAGATTGTGTGAGTAGTGCCCCACCGAGATTCACCGACGCGAACAGCGTGTGAGCAGAGAAAAGTGAGGGGTAAAAGAAACGGGCCCTTTCTGCGGGGAGAATGCGCCGAGGGCGAGGGAGAGCAATTGAGGCCCGGGAGCCGGGTAGAAACACCGCAGAGAGGGGCAGTCGAGGATCAGTAAAAATAAAAACAAAAACGAAAAGAACAAACGAAGAGGGTATTCGGTTTCCAATCCACCGTCCCAATTCGAGGTGTGTGAAGATGGGAGGATGAAGGCCGAGGCCGAAGGTGCACGAATAAAAAAAATACTATGTAAGGCCGGTCTTAAGGGTACGTGCACAGAGCACCGGAGAGGGAAAGAGGGAAGAAAAAGCACGGGCCAGGCCCCCCGGTCGGTCCAGTACTTAGGTGGGTAGGTACCTACCTAGATGCCGTAGGTACCGCTACGTAATGTATACGGCAGCTGGGTGGTGGTTGTACCTAAATAAGGTCGTGTGGGCGGTGATGGAGGATTTGATGATGGTGGTGACTGACTCTGGTGGTACAGGTACTTCTGAAAACCGCATATAGTTTCGATGGCGCGCGTATGTGTGTGTGTGTGTGTGGCGTGTGCGAGTGCGATAGAGAAGTAGCATACAAAGTGAGGACGGGAGATACTTCTGGCAAAGTACCGGTCAGCTAGGTAGGCCAGTCCGGAATGTCACACTCAGATTGACGGAGGAGGGAAGAAGGAAAAGAGGACGAGGGGTGGGAGATGTCTGTGTATACCCAGGCGTGTGTGTGTGTGTGTGTGTGTGTGTGTATTTGTTTGCTCTCTCAGTCCAAGAAAGCCGTATGAACAAGACGGGAAGGTGGTGGCAAGCTGGATAGCTGGTAACTGCTAGTCGAATGATCGATGTAGCTTTTTCCTCTCTTTCTGATCGCAGCAAATGTCAAAAACTGGGGCTTGAGAAGAGGGACGGATGAAAGAAAGTGTGACTTGATCAGGGCCACTTCTGTGTGTGCAAAAAAAGGTGAGAAGCCAGTGAGTGGCAGGGATCGTGGATGTTGTGGGTTTCGGGTCGAGAGAGTGGGATGGCTTGGGTTTCGGTGCTGAGTGAGTGGATGATCTGAGTGAGAGTTGTGACTTTTGGCGGGCGTGTCGGTCTGCCTAGGTAAACTACCTAAAGTAGGTAGGTAGGTATTCCTAAACTACCTTAGCAGTAGTCTGAGCTTTGTATCTGAGCCTGGGGTTTTGGTCTGATGTTTTCTGCGCTGATGGGACGTTTGTATTTTTTGATATCCCGATTTCCGATCCGGGCCAAGATGCAGCTGCTTATTGCTTATTGCCAATGCTCGCCAAGGGCTGAACAGGAATCGCCGCACAGTAACTGGGATTGACTTTCGAGTCTCTGTGTAATCCAGCTATGCCGGTGGACATTGGTACTGTTCACTTTACCTCCCATGTCAGTTTCCAGTACTCTGTATGTTGTTTTCTTCTTTAGGCACGCAAGGGCTTCCTCACCTTAAGTGTACTTACTTCCCACACCTTCCCCGTAAAGACTCGATGCAAGATAGGCGCGGATCTCGCAAATGGGCTGGCTGGTGGAACACCTTGGGAGAAGAAGAGGGGGAAAAAAGATTAAAGCCTGGCAGGACGCCCGATACAGCCACATGGAGAAAGGCCTTCGGGTAGAGGAAGTGGGCGGGTGATAGAATACAGCCCAGCCGGCCGACCTTACGAATGAATGTCCATCCTACCTACCTAGCCGTCCGTCCGTTTCCGTTGTTGGCCTGTGTTTACACCCACCCACGACGACGACGTCTCAACAACATGGCAACTGCCAATAGGATACTTTGCTCATGTACGCATGCCCAAACCCCCAAAACATGAACTTGGCTTTATCTTGACACTCCAGCTGTGCTGCACTGCACCTCGGAAAGGAAGCCGCACCCGTACTTGCTCTGCATAGCTCTCTCTTGCTGCAATTACCATTGCACCGCGGCTTTTTCCGCTTCCTGTTTACGTGGCCTGCCCACCCCGGACCATGATCAACCTTGACATGCGCTGCGTTGTATCTGGGCGAGGTATACGAATACACGCACATTGGATACCTACCTCGCTACGAATAGTCAGGCTTTGCGGCGCGCTTGACCCGGCACCGATTTATTTCGTTTTCCCACTTTCTGAAGGGGAAGGAGCGGGAAACAGCACTTTGGCCTGGGAGGGCATGGCATGGGGGGACCGGACCACTACCTGGCATGTCATGTCATGTCAAGACTCTACGAATACATAGTAAGGGAAGGGGTCCAGGGGCTGATGACCTTCCTGTCTTTCCTCCACATACCCACGCTCGAACGCACGCACGCACGCACGCACCAGATTCTGCAAAATGTGGGTAGGTGAGGGGGGAGCGGATGTGGGACAAAGTTGACGGTGGGTTAGGTGCGATAGTAACTTACCTAGTGAACGAATGCGTTACCTAGTGAGTGGTGAGTTGAGTGGTGGAGTGCAGCGTGGGATGGATGGTTGATCAAGGTCACTTCGCTGCACCGGGCGGGGCCAGAGAGACCTCCCCCTCCCATGGCGGGTCCGTGTCCAAGGTACATTGTCATGTATTTTTGGCAGGGGAGTGACTTACTCCTTCGGTGAAGGCAGCTTCCTCCCCCACTCGCTGTCTGAGGCTGGCAGGTGAAGAAAAGGGAAGGAGACCGACCAGGAGGAAGGAAGGAAGCACGACGGCTGTTCTTGCCGCCCAACCGTGCTCCTATAGCTCCTAGCTCCTTGCTCTTGCACCTACCTAGCTCCTTGTTCCTAGCTCCCGACTACCTACCTACCTACCTACCTACCTGGCTTCCGGCTGGGCCTTTGCTCTGCGCCTTCTCATTTTATTTCTAACCCCCTTGCTGTCTGTCCATCATGTGTCCTTCTCTTCCGAAGCGCGCCTTCCACCCCCCCGCGATCCACTTTAAGATCTAGACGAGATGCTTGGATTAAGGGAAAATTATGGGGGCGTCCCTCCCCTTTCGGGCCAACACTGCAACGGCCGTCTCCAAACCAAACCGACCAAGCCGGAAAAATCCACAGCATCCTCTGGTACGATGCAGAACTGCATGAGATCGGGGATGAACGGATAAGTATCTGGCCTCGTCTCGGACACACTGACGCTCGCTCACGCACGCACACACGGATATCATCGCCAAAAAGAGGGAAGCATGGCGACGGATGCAAGGCAGCCCCGCGACGTCGGAGGGAAACGCCAGACATGTTGACAGGCTGTCAGGCAGTCCCGCAGGAGGCGCCGGTTTCTCTCTACCTACCTACCTACCTACCTACCCAAGTAACCACCAATGTGGTCAAGAAGGCCTAGCCCGCCAGATGAAGCTTACGGCCCGCCCGATGATCTTCAACAGTCCACTCACTAGGGAAGCTCACCGACCAGAGATGGTGTGAACGTTTGGTCTCCGTGTCTCTCGGCTGGGGGCATTTCAGCCATATCCCGTCCGCTAGGCACGTGTGAGGCTTGACCACGGACAAGCGCGGGAACCAAATGGCAACTGATGCGAATCGGAAACTCGACTTCCTGAGCTCGGCACATCTACCACCTCATCTCGTCTTGTCACGCCATGTCAAATCACGTCACGTCTCGCCAAATCGCTTTGCCTCAATCCGTCAACAAGTGCCGCTCAGAACAAGTGTCTCTCTGTGTCTTGTCTGCCCGACTAGACCCAAGGACCAGTTCGCCATATTCCTTTTGCTAAGGCAAGTTGCGACGAGGCAGCGGACGATGGGAGCACCCCCGACGACGACGACGACGACAACGACGACCTCATGCCAATGATGGCCCTGGCAAAGAAAGACATATCATGCGCACCACGTGGACCCTGTCCCCTTCGGTCTGCGCTGCACTGCGCCGCACTCCTCATCCTATGGCCTCGTCTTGCCCGCCCCCTCCTTGTCCTTCCGCCCACCGAGTAACGAGATCGGGTAGCTGAGTCGCCGCTCTCCCACCTTCGGGCTGCAACCCGGACAACTGCCCGCCAACTCTCGACTTCCAATGAAAAGTTCTGAACACCTCGACCCCCAGAGTCAAGAGCCAATTATAGGACGCAACTGACAATTAACCGTATTTAATGTCAGACATCAACGGCCTAATGCACCGAGACGAACATAACTGGTTCCACGCCCGAAGGCCAAAAGACCCGAGCATCAACTCGGGGGTCAACCTGGTGTCGCACCGACTCATGAAGCCAAGTTATGGCATAGCCGCGCTTCATACGGAACTGGGCACCCACATCTTTCCCCATCTCGGGTCCCAATCATCACCCCTTCGTTCACCTCCCGTATCCGCCCTCGTGGTGGGCTGGCTGCTTTGAGCTGGTCACAACCGCCGCCCCACGATGCAATTAGCAAATTGCTGCGACCGCCCACCGCCCTGTCTCTCTCTCTCTCTCTCTATCTCTCTCTCTCTTTTTCGGCCAATGACGCTGTGCCCTCACCGGGATATACCGCCAGCCTCACCGCAACTCTCTTTCCGATAGGTCTCCGCTCACCCCCCACACTAGCGACCGAGTCTTTCTTTCTTGTGGCCAGAACCACGAATCATCGTCCGCTCCCAATCCCGCTGCATCTGCACTTCCCCTCGAACAAGATGAAGCTCGTAATGTTTTGCTGCATGCCTTGTCACGGATTTCTTCTTTTGCGGACATGCAATGCAACCGCCCCAAGACAAAACATGCTTTCCCATGTCTGGCATGCTTGTGACTAAGATCACGTATCAAAAACTGGCATGTACATCGGGTCCGGTTACGTCTGGGTTGGGGACTTAAAATTGGACTGAGGTAGCGTTATCGTTATTTGGTGTCGACTGACGAGCCATTTCCCCCAAGTTATAGACCGTGGCTGTCTCCTTCATAGGCATGCCAAATCAACGATGCAACTTCAGTCAATTCCCTCATCAAAGGGCCGACATTAAGACCATCCCCACTCCGTTGGAATATCCAATACACATTACTCTAGGCTCTCGTGCCGTTCCTCTAGGCTCCTTGCCGAGTCAGCGACCTGGCACCATCAATGTGTGTCCATGATGAGCGGCATATGCACGTCACGCACACTGGTAGGATTCGCGTCTTAGATAGCCGTCGCGCCGGCTGTTTTTCTCGGCTTGCAGGCCGTGTGGAAGAAAAACAATAGCAAAATTAACTGCTGCAACTGCTGAGAGCCTCGTCGGTACGCATATTTTGTCGCTTCAGGCTTTCGGTTTCGCTGTCCTGTCCCATCCAAAGAGGACCGCCCAACCGCAATGAAGCCGGTATATTACACTCGCATCTGGCCGAACCACTTCCATTGGTAGCGCCTGAAGGGTGGGAGAAAAAGAGGGTGGCGGGAACGGGCACCGGGTGCCACACCTCTCCCTGTCGGGTCCCGGTGAGTCCAAGTGACCCCACTCTTCCGGGCTTGTCACATCTCGGTCTGCATTCATCCGGCCACTGACAATGCGGCCGGCAACAGAGCAACGACTCTCACTGGCTGGATCGTCACATGTCTACCCATTTTCAGACTCTGGGGGTTCCGAAAGATGAGGGAAGGTCTCAAATCCCGCGCGGTGAAGGAACGGCGTGATAGAGGACGATGGTTCCACTAGGCAGCCAGTGAGCTCAACTGGATTGGCTAGCTCGACATGGCACTTTGCCGTTTTAGGACTGGATCGGGAACCTCCCGCCGACCGATGCCGCTTCAGCGAGATATGACGATGGGCGGCAACGCGGGTGCAAACGGCTTCTGGGCCGGTGCCCAGCGTCTAGACGATGCGATAGATCAGCCCTTCAGCTTCAGTCAGCCGACACACCTCTTATGGGTATCTTGCTTCTGAAAGATAAGTCGAAGCCTCGGCAGTCGTTGCAAACCGGATGGGGCTTTCTTCGACAAGTGCTCGTCGTGTCTTGGTAGATGTGGAGATGGCGGTGTTACACAGGACTAGCGTACCAACAGGGTCGGTGAAGGGTAAGTGCTCCGGGTAGGTTTGCGGCTCAAACTCACATGACCGAGCTATCCACAAGCTCAACACACAGTGCCTTCTTTGCCTGTGTTGGGCTTGCCGGACAGCGTACGCCACCCTCTCAACATTCAATCACAAGGGTGAGCCCTTCGGCGGCTTGTGATATTCGACAGCCTGCATGGCCCGGTTCTCAGCAAGATCCAAGCAAATTGCCTGTGAACTCCGTCTCCAGCTGTTATTCTTATTTTTCATGCCCGTACTCAGACAAGAGGTTGTTACGCGAGCCTGATAAAATATCATTCGAGTTCAGCTTAATTGACATTGTGCTCCAGCGGACGCCTTTTGGGTTGCGCGTGGAGGTCAGGATGCGGCGAATGAAATGGCAGTGGCTATGAGGTACGCACAAGGAGTTTTTCAATATAAAAAAATCGTTTCTTGTTCTGACGTACGTGGATAATACCCGGAACCGTTCTCATCCGACCGTCTTGGTAGAAGGAGGCGTCCTCTTCGTCCTGTTCTGCACGCGGAGCCGCGCCGGCAACTGTCTGCACTGCCTCCCATTGAAGAACTCGGGGCGGATGAAGCCCCATGTTTTGTGGCGACTCTATGTCTCTGCCTCTCGACCTCATCGCACGCAAAACGGAGAAGAAGGCCACTTTTCAGAGACGACTGGGCATGCTCTTGATCACCCACTCATGCTGCTCTAGAGGAGTGACTTACTCCGCGTTTTGATCATAGACCATGGTGTTGAATGTACGTTGTTGAGACCCTAAGTAAAGCTGTTAATATTTTATCAACAAAGCGCGATGCTAACAATACTTCGAAAGAGTTCAAATATGCGGCTGATCGTATTCGAAACAGTTGTACTCTACCGGACGTCGATGGCGCCTATAACGTACGGAAGTCCGCACCAGGCAGAGTTACGGGTTACCAAAGCCAAGGAACCTGGGAAGCCGGAATGTCACCCCTTGCGATGCCCCAAAGTTAATAGAGTATGTTCAACATGATATATGTAGCACTTTGTTGCGAGAGGTGTTGCGCCGCCGCAGTCAGGTTCCTGTTACAATCGCGCGGCTTGGAAGGGTTTCAAGCAGGAAATGGTGTCTTCCAGCAGTCGAGCTGCGCGCGACGAAAAGCAAAAACGGCACCGAACCTGGATCGCGCTGGCCGGGAAAGTCATCAAATCTGCCCTTCCACAGCCCGATGGGATGCCAGAATGATGCCGCTGCCTTGCCTGCTAACAGCCTTTGGCCCAGTGAGGCTCGTTACAACACCATAGGCGTACAGATTCAAGCCATTTGTTGTAAAGAAAAGTAAGTCAAGGTAAGGCCTCCAGACAAATCAGCGTCTCAGGGGCGTATGAGTTCCACTGGCCTTTTCCTCTCTCATTATTCTGCCGACGCGGCGTCGGCCAGCTCCATGTCTTTTGTCTCGACGTCCGTCTTGTCGGCAAATGGAGATGACGAAGATACACGGCAGGTCACAGCTTTCCCGGCCCCTTTACCTTCGCGAGCACGGGGTCGGTCTATGGCAGCTTGCTGTCCAGGCGATCCCTGGCCCTGGCAGGAAATCATCATTCCCCAGACAGGGCCTTGATTGACCCTGTCGAGGTTTCCCCGGCGGAAGCTTGAGGCGTCGTCTGCGTAAAGCCACGAGATTGGGCACTAGACTTTTGGTCTGTCTACAACTGGCCACGAAATCGGCCGTGGGTGTCCATGTGTGAAGCAAACTGGGGCGGGGATGGGATTCGATGCAAAGCCGTGACCAGCGAAGAGAAGCGGACGAAAATCGCCTGATCTTCGACTTCCTATTGCACTTTGAAAGGGCGGTAGATCCGCGGAGGATCGATCGTTGTTCGATCTGCAACCTTTTGTTCGCCAATAGACTGATGAAAAACGAGTATAATGGTGGCGACATCAATGATGCTATGCTCCCTGCTGAGTGGTGATGGTTGTAGTACCTGTTCCATGACAAATAAACCAATTAAGTGGACTGGTTTTTGATGATCAATGAACCAGGCTACTTGCAACCATGGCCTCGTTATCACATGATCTATTCTCTTGTTCACGACGACGAAAAGTCGTGTTCCACGTGGCACTGTCCATGCGTTGGATTCCACCATCGAGGAAAGAAATGCCAGAGAACAACACCCTGTTCTCTGGCATCAGCCGTTCAGTGCCCAGTACATCTTGGTGGTGTCGAATGATAACTCACAAACATATGTGATAGTCATGCCTAATCCAGTGCAGAGGTGATTCAGGGCTGTATCAATGTGACGAGGTGAGCACTTCGTAGTAGGGAATTGCAGTGTTGCTCGGGCGAGACCAATCCGAGTTTCCGTCTCATTGCACTGCGGATTTCACTTGCCGTGTAACGGCACCGTGGAAGCCAGTCATATTTGACAAACTCTGGGTAAGGGTTGCCGCCCCTGTTTAATTGCCTTTGATCATCGGTGGCTCGGTGGGTGAGATAGATCAGACGGCGACACACGTCCGAACCTGTGGTGCGAAGGGCGATCTTTAGTCCAAGTTGTCAGCAACTAGCGGCAATGTCAAAACTAGCGGATAGTCTAATTTGACGAAACGCATTTGTCACTTTTTCCTCAACAAGCCCATGTCTAACCTATTCAAGCCTAAAACCCAGCAAAGTCAAAAACCGCCTTTTATCCTCCTCCCCACCTTCGCGTCATACAAGAATAGTGCCGTCTTCAGCTCTGTGCCCTCAACCCCCCCTCCCATGGGCCAAGGTATTCCATGACCCTACGCTTCTTCTGGGGAGGGGGCAGATCGATCTACAGTTCCTCTCCGGGCTGTTGGGAAACCCTCTCTTGGCCCTGGTCGACCAGGACCCTGGAGCTCCAACGGCCACAGTGCGACCTGTCAATCATGGCCTGCGGGCAAGACACCTCTTGGAACTCGACGGTCGGGTTCTGGGCGTTTTGGAACCAGTCGAAGCGGAAGAAGCAGCCGTCGCGGAACTGGCCCGCGGGGAGGTTGTTGCAGTCGTTCCTGTTCCGGTAGCCGCCGTGCGTGTCGCCCATCCAGGCGCCGTCGAACTGCGATTGGCACCCCTGGGGGAACATGCCGACGCCGCCCCCGGGGATGGCGAGGTCGAAGTGATTGGCCCCCAAGTCGCCGCCGGTGTTGGTCACCTGGACAATCATCTGCTTGCCGGCAATGGAGGTTGACGTAAAGGTAAGCCTGGTGGGTTGGGATAACTTGTCAGCCGCATAGAACAAGCCAGGGAATGCCTCGGCGCTTGATCCTCCGGATACTCATTTTCCACTGCTTGATCGTTGGTCTGTTCCACACTACGTCCGAGTCACGTCAGGATCGACCTACTTGTAGCAGGCACAGCACCAGTTCTGCTCAGACTTCCCGGCGAGCTTGGCCGCCGCAAAGCCGTACGCCAGGTTGTCGTTGACAGCCCACGGGCCATTGTTGCTGCACGTGTACGCGTCGCCGCCATTGCAACCCGACTGCGTGTTGGGGTTGAGCGGGGTCGGCCATTTGTCGTTCTTGTTGCAGGTCCGGACGGGTTCCGAAACCTGCGCTTTGCCGGGCCAGGCACACGACGGCTTGCAGCAGTCCCAGTACCGGGTGGTGATGCCAGTCTCGGCAAGGACAGCAGCCGCCATGAACAGCGTCGTGAGCAGATGGAAGATTCGAGCTAGACTCGGAGACAGCATAGTGTAGCGTCGGCGGGCAGTACAGGAAAAGATTATGTCGAATACAGACGAGGCGCTGCTCAAGCAGTTGTAAAGACTCTGACTCTAGTGCACCAGGATTCAGGTAGTGATTTTGCCATACTTATAGGAATCCTAATAACCATCGCTCTGACAAAATTTCATTGTGAAACTATGAAGCGAAAATGGCTTGACATCTTGCGGGATAGGGAGCAACTCGTCGTGTAGACTTTGAACCCCCGCGCTTTACGTGTACCAGTTAGCTTTGCGCAGGCAACCCTCGATGCAAGACTCGTGCGGCGTTCTCCGTCTTATGCTGCATGGGGCTGAGTGGCTGCGTGTGCCAGCATTCTGTCAGTCTGACATGACAAGCTTTATGCAAGAGAAACCCCGGCCCGGCTCGTATGCAACCATGAGCAGCTGGAGCGCACAAGGATTTCTGCATCCTGTAGCTTTAGGGCTATAACATTATGTTTTGTTTGCAATGCTCCCTCACGAACATGGGGCTTGAAACTGACAAGTTACGAGGCTTTATCACCGACTCTTCTCGGCGGATATGTAAAGCGCCTAGGCGTGCAGATTTTGGTAAAGAATTGAAAAGATTATAAAAAGGGGGAAAAGGAGAAGAAGAAAAAAGGAAAGAAAGGGAAACCCCCCTCTCTGAGAACGGTGCATAACATTGTCAGCATTAAGAGCAAATCATCACACTAGCCGGGCTTAACCTGAGCGACTGCATCAACTTTTGGGCTTGGCCAACATCTACGCAGTAATGAAAAGCCTTGCGTTCTGGCCCCAATACGACCCAATGCAAGCCAGACGCCCGGTCGAGCAAGCGATTGGTAACCCCGCACATAGATACCCGAGTTGTCAGTGGGTTTTAGTAGTTGGTTGAGTTGCTTTGTGTCCGGACCGCCGGATTTGTGACATCCACCCGTCCACGATGCATCTTTTCCGCAGCTGGTACAATCAAACAACAGTTCATCCCCCCCACCGCCCACTCAGTTATGCGTGGCGTCACAAACAGGCTATGAACATGCTTACCAGCATTGCTGCGAGCCAGTTGTTCAAAATCCCCTCAACCCCGATTCGCCGGTTTACGAAGTTGCGAGCCCCGACATGCTCTCATATCAGGGTGCAAGAAAAAGCAAGCTGCGCCATATTCCTTGACTGCTTGCCTATCTCTTGCGTCGTTCTGGTTCGTCATACGGAGATGATTGTTTCCCGGAGACTCTACAACCGTCTCCGCTCCACCTATACTGTACGCCAAGACATGCAGTTTCCAACTAGCAGTAGAAATACTGGCGAGTTGTCAGCTTACTGCAGGTAAATAAATAAAAGACATCTGATTTTTACGGCTGAATGCAGCTTATTACCACAACTATACGCGTGTTGTTGGAAGTGACAGAAGTCTGAATTGCAGCTCCCTTGGTCTGCCGGGAAGGAAGTCTTAAAAGTGACAAACAACGTTGACTTGCAGATGAGGGGTCCTTGAACACACACACTCGTTTTGCTCTTTCCCTGCGGCGTGGGCCAAGCGTTTCTTGATGTTTTGGATGTAAGCAAGGTATCTATACCTACATCTATACATCTGCCAAGGAAACATGAGAGGAAAACAACCTGAATATTTCTGTGCAATGAGACGTAATTTACTTGGCTTCATCAAAGTAATTTGTACGTAAAAAATGGTGACTCAAGCGCCCGACATCATATCACAGCAATTAGTAGATGCAGGTGATAGATATTGCCGTCTGCTGTGCTTGTGTCTCGTGTACCATTCCAACTATTGGCCGCCGAGTTCCTTGGACTCTGCAGTGAGTACGACTCCATAAGCTGTAATGTGCAAGTATGCGTTTGTGCTGATGGAGGACTCCGCTGGATGGGCATCAACGCAACATCATCCGATGGCTGACACTTTTGTAACCCTAGCATTGTGACTTGAGTATAGCGATACAGACAATCCCGGCGAGATTATAAGTATAAGTCAAGCAACACGCCGGTCCTTGCAAGTTACTGATGGCAGGGTACAGAACCGCCAGAGCAGCTCCATTCAGACAAATCACCAACCGACCATATCGCCCGCTTCCAATTCAATTTTTTGGCCAATACATCCATCATGACGAAGCCCATCAACATTCTTCTCGCGCTGGCAAGCATTCTGTACCCCCTTGTCGAGGCCAAGGCCTGTACCGAGGGTCTCGAGTACTGCGGGTATAACCTGCTGAAGAAGGGTAGGTCCTCCCCGCCACCGGTTATTGTGCCATGTACTGAACTCTTTGGACGCACAAAAGGGAACTACATGCGCGAGATCGACGACGAGCTCCGGAGAGTCGGGCTCCCCCGCGAGGACCCGTACGAGAGACATTCCCTCTTCCACTGTGGCAGCAACGGGTGGATTCGCTGGAGCGTCTACTGCGGCAACTGTGTAGATGGCGGTAGCGGGAAGGACGACTTCTGCAGGTAACAAGGTATTACGAAGAGGCGCGCGCGCGGGGGGGTGGGCACGTGCGGGAGAGGGATGTGCGAAATCGTTGATTCCGGTAGAGGACTGAGGCATCGTCCTGTCATTTACTATTTATTTATTCTTCTCTTCCACGCCGTCAAAACCTGCCTCTATGGTTACTGCACGTGGGGAGCTATCGTCCAAATACGTACCATGCCCTGGCGCAGTAGGTGCAGTCCGGACAAACCGATACGCTTGCCATGTTGCTCATGCGGTCAAAGTAAGAACTCGTTCTTGTATAATAAGAGCGTTCGTGGCTCAACATCAATGGGTGACACCGGACGAGCAGAGTTGTCCTGGGCCACGGGCACTTGATGCTTTGCGCAGCTAGACCTCCTTCCGCTGCAACCGCCACTACTTTGGTTTTCTTCTTCTTCTTCTTCTTCTGTTTAACTACATCCAGTTAAGCGTGGCTTCACCTTGAGCATACATGGTCGAGGCCCACTTACTTCCGAAACTCTATTTTACCTTGATTACCGGCGAGACCTCGAACTAGGTAGCGGCCTAGCCTAAAGTCGTTCCAGCGTCATCTCAAAAAACCCCAGGCTGTTGTCTCAACCCTCAAACTCTAGCCCCGACACACAATCACAGGCGTTTGGAAGGGGAGGGGGGACTTTGGGACGAACTTTTTCATTTCCACCAACCCAAGTAGAAATAGCCTAAATATGGGTGCATGCAGAGAGCAGTGCGCAATAAGCATGTACCTATCCCCAGTCATCCCAAGATCGATACGTAAATCACTGGAGGAGAGGAGGGGAGCCAAACAAGGGGGAAAAACCGACCCTCTCAAGGTTTGCGCATCAACGCACGGGAACCTGACTCTGTCAAGTTTCTGATAAACAACCTGCTCAACCAGGAGCGCAAGGAGTTGATAGTCCCCTTACCCCTCCCCCCTTCGACATCCGTCCTTCCCGGCGGGCGGCCGCGTCTTCCCCGTTGCTGCTCCCCCAGCCATAGAAAGGGAACACATCACACAGAAAGATCTCCTTCACGGAACGGACAAAACCTCGGGAGACATCCGAAAAGCACCGACTGTCATTGCAATCCATCCCGCGCACGTGAGAAAGGACGCCAAACGCCCGGAACTGTCCGCTTCCTTTTGCCAAGCTCTACTCGCGACGTGACGCCGCACCGTGCCGGCGACTCCAGAAGATGCCGTCTTCATCTCATCTTTTGTCTTACAGCCGCCACCCCCCTTCCCCAAGTCCGTATTCGTCACTGGGCCACTCTCTTTTGCCGGCCATGGGCAGCGGCATCCCAGGACGTTCGCTCTCCACTTGTTCTTACTTTTGATCCGAATCTTCCGGTTAGCACTAGCCCTTCCCCCAACGTTCTCGCCCGGCATCTCGTATGGGGCTCTCATCGTCGTATAATCATACCATCAACCGAGCAAGTCCGCACAACCATGTGCTGATGTCTCAAACTTGCCAAATCATCAATGTCTAGCAACGCAAAGAGAGAGTTAGAGAGAGGGAGGCACTCATCCCTAAATGTCTTTTCGACGTTGACCGATCCACACTGCCCGGCTCACTGCTCTCCCGCCGTCAGCCCGCACAAACCGGGCCACGACAACCCGTCCCCCAAGCAGGACTCGAAACGCCAACGGTTTGGAAAGCGATCAGAGCCAGCACCACAGGACAATGAACCGCCAGCACGTACCACTGCCGTATCAACCCCCTTCTCCACCTGGTCGTCGGAGCAAAGAGTTCCCTCGACGCCCGGGGGGGGGGGGGCCTCAGGGCTGACTATGACCCAGGCCTGTGGTCCAACGGCACGGCAACCACGGCAGCTACGAGTAATCAGACCGTGGCGACGCCAAACGGATTCCGCCGGATGCACCCTGGAGAAAGTTCAGCATTTATGGTTATTCCCAGTAGACGTACGATATGTACCATACCGTATCGTCTCTGCTCTGCGACGCAATGCCCTATCTCACCTCAGTGAGACCCCCCCCCCCCCCCCCCCCCCCCCCCCCCCCCCCCCCCCCCCCCCCCCCCCCCCCCCCCCCCCCCACCCCCCCCCCGGGTCTCGGCAGCCAGATTCAGCACAACGGACGGCTGACAATCCGCATCCGATACAAGTTGGTCAAATCAACACGTTGGAGCGGTTCGCATTTGGATGATAGGTGTGTTACACAAGGTTGTGTAACATAACCCTAATCAACCTGATCAACGTCTTCTGTCGTCTGCGGCTAATTGAACGATACGTAGGAAAAAGCATACTTGAAATGAACCATTTGCTGTAGTTGTAAAATGATATATATATGGGCCTTATATATGTGAGAGAACATTGACCTCCCGCCACCCACGCCTCCATAACAGGTAACAAATAATAGAACTTTGACGCGAGTGGCGGCAAAAGATGTAAGATGATGCACATCGCTGAGTGGGTGTCTTAATGCATTCCAGCCAACGCCTTCCCGCCTGCCGCTATGCAGCTGGCTTTCCTCTTGGCGTCACCAACCACATCCCGTGGCTGAGAAGCTTCCGACAACTGTAGGTATCGTCTCCAGGCATGATCTTTTCCTACATGTACAGAACCCAACCGTGTCGCTGAAGATGCTTGTTTTTGATGTTTTAATTCGTGAAAATGGCAACCCCCCTCCCCTTTAGAAGTGTTCCTTCCAGAAACGGAAGTTGACCTCGCGGACGGTTGCGTCCTTGCAAGCAGTTTTGATATCGCGAGCTGCGAAGACCTGTTAGCAAAGTTCCATATTCTGTCACTAATTTAGCACTCACCAGCAGCGGAGGGACCGCAGAAGTAGACACCGACAGTCGTGCGCATGCTGCCTTCCAAGCCGTTGAGGTATGTTCTGTCGATGATACCATCGCGCATGGTGCTGAAGAGCCTGTTGAAGTTGGGTCGGCCAAAGTTGGTGCGGGACTTGAGCTCGGTAAGGGGGTCGAGTTCTGAGCCGACAGAGTTGAGCACAATGTTTTGTGTCGTGTCCATGTCCAGCTTCTGGGTAAGGTACGTGTGGATCTTCAAGAACTCAACGCCGGAGCTGCCAGGAACGCGGGCAGCCTCGTTAGACTGCTCCTCAAGGGAAGAAAGCAGGGTCTGGAACCATTCAAAGGAACCCGTGTCCTTGCAGACCCAGATGAACTCGACACGACGGAGGCGGGTAGGCGGGTTCGGGCCGTTGCGCAAGTGCCAGATGTTTTTGAGAATCGAGGCCCACGGAGTGACACCAATACCAGTACCAATCAACACAGCGATTTCGTTCTCAAAGACATCCTCGGCGGGAGCTCCGTAGGGTCCGTCAATGCGAAGATCCGGCATTTGTTGACCGTTCTGGAGAGCAACCTCGTACATGCCCATAGGGTCGACACCGTCGTAGAGCTTGGCCTGGGCAGCTCCGGCACCAACAGCGTCACCAAGAGCCCGAGTGAAGTCACCGACCTGGCGGACGTGGACGGAGACGTAGGGGTCGAACGGGCAGGAGGTGATGGTAAAAGGGTGCCACTGGTAGTTTGAGACTGAGGGAACCTGGAGGAAGAGCCACTGGCCGGCCTTGTACTTGAACGACGGCTTGTTGAACTGAAGCTCGACGACATCTGTGAATGGATCAGCATTACAGTCGGGAGGGATTTCGAGGTGGCAGACTGACCATAAGGGTGGCGAACGACACGGGTGATCTTGGTGCGGCGACGGGCACGAACCTCACGGTAGGTACGTTCCAAGAGGTAGAAAGCACCCGTCCAGAGCTCCCATCTCCAACCGAGGTAACCGATGCAGTGGTCCCAGTAGTCCTTTCCGGCGAACGGAGAGAACGGGAGGGCAGTGTCACGCACAAAGCAGCCGGTGGTATGGGTGTAAAGTCCCAAGAAGAAGGGGATGAAGAGGTGGTGAGTGTACCAGAAGGTCTCAAACGACTGCTGACGGATGCGGGCGTGGGCGGTCGTGTACATCAGAAGCATGCACAGCAGCATGACGTGGCCAGTGATACCGCCGGCTTGGGTGTAGTGGATCTGGATGGCCGTGACAGGTCGAATCTGGGTCACCTCGACGTTGAAGAAGCTGCGGGTATTAATTAGCATTTGCAACCTCGGCCTAGATTAGCGGGCTGGGCTTACTTGATGTAATGGGCAGATGTGTGCAAGATGGTGAACATGAGCAACGAGTACGCCAGCTGCCTGTGAAGCCAGAGGTTCTCATCGAGGGGCACGAAGCGAAGCTTGGGTCGGATCCATCGCATGATCGTTCGGCAGACGGGGAGCAGGATAAGCATGGTGTCGACGCTCAGAACCAAGCCGGCACCTCTCGAAATCCAGACGGAGAATTGCAGAGTGTTCAGACCCGCGAGTCTCGCATCTGCGGCTTGCTTATACCTGAGAGAGGGTTAGCATGCCGCTCAAGGTACCATACCAAAAGAATGCAGGGAGGCTCACCAGCCATAGGCGAAAATACCCCAGTGGAAACTCCAGAAGAGGAAGTGGAACAGCAGCTTGGCGCCGGTGAACTGCTTCCGCACCAGGACCCCAAAAGTGAGATCACCCGACATGTTGTGTTGAATGTCCCTCTCTTATGTAGATATATTAGGGTGTCGACCTGCGACAGTATTGGCGAGTTGGCGAATCGCGGATCGGCTCGTGAGTGGGCGTCGGGCGAGTCGAATTCCAGCAAACCCAATCAACTACAACTTGGCGGTACCAAATCTCGTTCCCAGCCTCTTTTCTTGTCGATCCCCGAATTAAAAAAACGTCTCTTATATATCCGAAGTGGCGCACTCGACGAACAATAGCAGCGAATACGGAGTCGAAAGGAAACAGACACCAAGCAAACGGGATTGAATGGTTTAATAAAGAATGATCTGAGCCAGCAGCGAAGGAAATGAAGGAATCTCGTTAGTCGCAACGGGCTCGAGGGTTTACTTTTGACTCTTCGACCTAGCCGAGAAACAACAACGAAGAAGGAGGAGAAGAGAAAAATGAGGGTGGAAGGGAAGAGGTGTAAGAAGACGAGACGAAGCTTGGGGCGGGTGGGGGGAAAGTCATAAAGAGGCGAGCCGGAAGACGGTCAAGACCGAGCGGTACCCGTTGTGAGTGAGGGTGGATTTGTCTACTTGGCGCGCCTGATGCTCGCGTAGCAGGGATGGTGCTGGACGGGAATCGGTTATTGGGAAGAGACCAGGGTGGACGGGGGAGAGAGCCTGTCGCTGTGGGATGGATAGACTTGGATCCGGCGATGGAAGGTGGGTGGTGGTGGTGGAGGCTCGCTGGTTGCTGGTGGTGCCGTGCGATGCGGAAAGAAGGGGGGCGGATAACGACGATGATTCTGATGATGATATCGGGGCCAAGTTGTTCGGATGTGGAATGTCCCATGAACCCCCCTGTCAATATCAATGGCTGTTGAGCAGGGTGCCGTTCATCCACCTGCTTGCTGTAAGGGTAGGGTACGAAGTAGGGTACCTAGGCTGGCTTGACACGGAGACCAAGGCGGGAAGGCAACACCAAGAGACCCAGCCAGCACTGACTTCGTAGAGTCTGAAGACAAAAAAGATTGTGTGAGTTGGTAGCGGGGGGCGCGGACTAGGCGGTGGACGGTACCTTAGCAGGGCAGAGCAGAGCAGAGCAGGGCCGGGGGGGGGGGGGGGGGGGGGGGCTTCTTGCTAAGTGGACTGGGCGATTCGGTAGATCAGACGTTGGATGGGTTTCGCAGTTGGAAGGAGCTGTGTCAGTCCGATCCGAAAGGCGATACTGATCGGACGGCAGGCCCAGGTGCGACAGGTGGTGGGCGGAGTTGAGACGACTTCTGTTAGAGGCGCTTTGACGAGGGGGGGCTCCGAGGCTATTCTGACGTTTCGGTTACAACAGGGGGGGCGAATGTCGTTTCCGCTTTTTTTCTCTCTCTCTCCCTCCCTCTCTCCTTTTTCACAATGTCCTCCCTCTGCTATATCGCTTTGGTAAATGCGGCTCGACTGTGCAGTGCGCCGTAGATGCGATGCCACGCCGCTCGATTGCTGTGCTGTTGGAACCAACGGGAGATTTTATGGCCGGAAATAAGATGACGGGGTGTACCGCACTGTTGGGAAGGGGGGGAGAGGGGAGAAAGGAAAGGAAGGATTGGGAAAATAAGGGGATCAAAAGGGAAATAATAGGTGACGCGACGGCAACGAATCTACCCAGTTCAGGTTCTCATATCCGCGCGTCCACATGGCCTCCGCCAGAGCAGAGCTGAGCCCAGCCGTGGACGTTGATGGCATGGGGCATGCAGCTATTGCGCTCGGGTCGGGTAGCCATTGATTGCCCAATTCCTCCAGCAGCACAGCACAGCACAGCGTCGCGTCGTGTCGTGTTGAGCGACGACGGTCAATGGCCAGGCAGGCAGGCCTGCCCACGTATTTTTGCTCTTTTGCCGCCCGCCCAGACGAACGGATCTCGGAGTGGGCAGTTGAGCAGGTGATGGGAATCGTCAAAAAGAAGCAAATGCGGTCGCTGATTGGCGAGAGGGTAATTTTGGAACACGGACGCCAGACCCGTTTCGGCCGGGTCCATGTTCGCTGGGCGCTTAACGGTGGGTGGGTGGTGGCTTGTAAGAGAAGAGAGGAGCAGTGCGTGCAGTGCAGCACAGCACAGCACAGCACGGGAGGATGCGATGCGGTCGGTGGCTGTCAGCACCGGTGGTGGTGGGTAGCACGATTCGCTAGTGGTTAGCGCTGTAGTTTCTTCTGCACAGCACCCACGAATACCTATACCTAGAGTACACACCCACCTACCTAGGTAGTTAGATACGTATGCTTCGTATCGTAAGAGTGTGCTACCTATTCTAACCTACCTACCTAGGTAGGAACAGTTATGGGAGGATTCAACTACCGAGATACGCCTATTTCGTACGCTACACTATACCTAGGTACCTACCTGCATGCATGGCGATGAATGCAATTCGACGACCTGCGTCCCCCCTGGCAGTGGTCTCCTTAAGGAACCCCAATGAGCTGTTCTGCAAATTTCGACTGGACAGCACCAAAGATGGAAGGCCGTTTGCAATGTACTCACTCTCACTCCAATATCGGAACGTCTTGACCTCGGCTGTCTTAGTCCACAACGTGTCTCCCTCGATGTCGTGCGTGTCTAGGTACTAGGTATGGAAATGATCTCATCCCCAAGTACGGAGTAAGTAAGAAAAATAAGTTTAAGAGGACTGACTAGGTAATGACGGGAAACCGGCAGGCGCACCACCAAGGACTGGCTACCTGTCCAATGGTTGCACTAGTCTTCTCTAGGATTAGCGGCAGGGGACGTTACACATGCTGCATCTTCCCACCCCTCGATCCAGGGTCCCCCTATCCACACCCGTTCCTCTTCATCGTCTTCATTTACGTATTTGGCTGTTGTGGTCCATGTGGCACCCGTCAAATATCCAAACTCGTCATCCCAGCACTGCTTCCCACATACCTAATAGTACTAAGTACCACTAGTAGGGTTTAGAACCCCGTCGATACATTATCCCCGTCTTGAAACCTCCAAGATCCTTAGCGGCTTTGTCAACCCGTAGGTATCCGGAGTGTGTGCATCAAACCTCAAGGCTTTCTTTCGTTTACGAATAGGCCCTTGCTAATGCCTTCCATCCCTGGTCCCCAGCTGGACGGCCCCTGTTGCCTAGTCTGTCACTTTGATTCCATTCAACCCAATTCCACTATCCGCGCCTGCCACGCAAGTACCTGTGTAGACACTGAGGCACCCAAGGCACCTCTGTCAACGCCTGTCGACGCCTGTCAACGCCTGTCAGCCAGTCACTTTGATTCCATCCATTATCATCCTTCCATCCAACCCACCTGTCGCCCGAGCAAGGTTCGCATGACAGCTGTTCGTCATGACCCCTGCCTGGCTCTTGTCAGGTGGCCGCTCCTCTTGGCACTCACGGAAGGTCTGAGCCCATCTGCAGCTCTGGTCCAATGGCACAAGGCCCTTCGCCTCCAGGCGCTCCTTCTCCATGTCTGCCCCCTTTGCTCAACGTGCCACTCGTCCGCACACCACCCAGCAAAGAAGCCTTCCATCGGCCCATCCATGCCTTCTTCCACGTCAGACTCGTACGATGTTGTTTAAAGATCACCTGTCTTTGATTCATCCTAATCAATCGGCCAAATCAACCGTATGTCGCTCCGCTGTTCAAGCTTAAAGAGATCAAGCATCTCGCTTTCTTCCTCCCGTCTGTCAGCCCATCTCTTTCTTGGCCCAACGACGCCTTTCGAGCGAGGCTGAAGCTTTGCCTCGCTCACCCTCACTCCAAACCACCCACACAACACAACGACGACGACGACTGGCTGCTGCCCTGCCTTGCATCCCAGTACTACTAGTCCAACACCCACCCGCCCTGCTCGTTTCGGGACTCGGCATCATATCCAACTCGACTCTTACCGCATACTCAAAGTTAAGCAGCCTGACACTTACCCGTCACTCACCCTCGCCTTCATTCGCCCCCCAGTCCGACTCGTTCCGCCTTCAGTATCATCGGCGACCCGAAGAACCCCCAAGCCCATCAGCATTGTCTTGTGTCTACGAACCCCCCCCGCTGCGAGACGCATGTGACGTGGGTTATCAGCCAGCCTCGCCCAACAGCCCCCCGCCTGGCCCCCGCCTGGGCTTGGAATCTGCGACACATTCGCCATGGGCACTCCAGCCAGCCGGCGGCTCCTCTGCGTTGCGGCGGCGCCATCGCTCCGACGCCGACGCCGCAATGCCAAATCCTGGTGAAACGGGCAACGCCAAACATTGGCACCGGTCTCCACACTCAAAACGGCTTCTATGCCCGCATGAAGCCCCATCCCTACCCACTTGCATGATCTTCGCTGACGCATACTCAAGTCAGTCACTTCTCTCTACGGAGTATACCTACAAGGATCTCACATTGGTATCCGCATTTTATGCCAAGCTTTGCGCTAGTTCACTCCTCCTAATCTTCCGTCCCTTACCTAGCAAGGGGCTGTATTGCCATCGACGTAGAGTTCGAGCCTCGCCATGTCACCTTACCCGACGGAACCAGTCCACTACCTCCGTATAATCCTCCACTGCTACAAATTGGGTTTACGATCCAAACATCTAGCCTGCACGCTTTCTTGAATCGGCAAAGGGGTGTTCTGAATGTTTTACACGAATCTCTATGCCTCTAATGGCCGCCGATCTTAGAACTCCTGTTCTATCATGTCGCACCAGTGAACCGGCTGGCTGGGCTCTTGCCGAAGATGCGTATTCGTACTGTCACGAACGAGACTATCGGACATGATTCCGGAAACGAGCCCGTGTACGGCTCACCGACGCAAGGGACCAGGAGTGTCTGAAGAATCGAGAGCCCGTTCCAAAAGTCAATGGGCAAGATATTTTCATTCTCCAGATGTCATACTTGCAGCTTGGCAGCTCCCATCGTAATGTGCCCCGCCCTACAAGGTTACGCTGTGACGGGAACAGTTGTCGTGAGGCCTCAACAGTGCTCTCGCGCAGACCTTGGCTCGGTCCCAACTCATACATCCCGGCTTCCCCGCGTATGAACTACTGAAGCCATCCCCTCTCCTGTATCAAGCAGTCTCGGACGCGCGATCTGCGGATGATATTATAAGGGATGAAATCGAAATATCGCATCCCAAGGTCGTGTGTTGCATTACACAGACACTCAACGGTAAAGATCCGCAGGTCCTCGAACAACGGCCGTTGCCGCTTCATCCAGAGCAGTCAGGAATCGGGCTTTTGACACATACCCCTTTGATCCTTTTTCCGTGGCGACTCTTGACTGCCTCCCAACGGCCGTATTTTGAAAGACGTTGCAGACCCGGTGGATAGATTCATAGTGCGGACACTCTGTAGACTGTGCACACTGCGCCGAGCCTTTGACAGACGCAAGTGCCACGGACGCTAGGACGCTCCCCGGCCCTTTCTTTCAGCACAATAGAGCCATAATCTAAAGGCTCAATGACCCTATGGTACTCGGGGTGCTGTCAAACACACGCTTAGTCATATATCAGCCGATGTTATCGGCTACCAGCTTTCTTTTCTCATTGGTCTAGAAAGCTCTTAAGCTGGGAGGACGAGACGTCAGGACTCGGTCTTTTTTCTTGTGTAGTAGAAATTATAATGTGTAAACGTCCCTTGCGTACGACATCTTTGAACGTGTGGTCCTTGAAAACTCACCTCGGGTTTGTTCTTTCGTCTCTGCCAGAATTTATATGCCATTCTGTGGCCAAGGTAACTGTGACACCAACGTAGGTATAACAGCCCACCTCTCTGGCTCAGAGGAGAAAACCCCACAAACATGGCAAGACGATTTGAAGAATCGAGGAGGGGAAGCCAGCCTCTGCGGTCCTGTCCCGCAAGCTGTAAGGGCACAGCTGCCATCTTTGGCGTGGAGCGAGGAAGCCCACGGGTGCTGGATACACACACGCCAGTGAGGAACACGAGACCGGGAGCGCAAAGGCAGCTTTGAATAGAAGGTGAGCTGGCGTTGAGCCCACTCCGTCAACGCATTCGCCGCACTCGACGCGTCGCTCTTCCCGTCAATTCCGTGAACGGCGGGTCAGGGCATTCTGTTGGGCGCAGAGCAGGCTGGCTCCAAGGCTGACGGATGGCTCTACATGTAATCTAGACCGTCTTGGCGAAAAGCGTCTCTAGCGCAGCCCGGCGATTGTCAGAGGCGAAGCACACCGTTTTCTCGTTCTTGAGTTTGGGGGGGCGGGGGGGCATAGGTAAAGATCGTATGAGCGAATCAGGGAGTTCCTCTGGGGCAACTTCCAGTGAGCCACACTGCCCGTTTGTGTGCTTCTTGACCACGGTTCTGTGATCCCTCGGCAACTTGCGCGTACAAGCAAGATGGAATAGAGCCTTGAGTTCTATGCATTGAGATCAAACCTTGTTCCACCAAGAGACTGTCGCAGACATGTGGCTAGGTAGTTGTGTCACTAAAACTTGCTACGTTTGCTTGTCTGTGTCCGAGTCGGCCGGCTGTCATGATGAGAGGCAAGTTGAATAGACTGTTGTTGTAGGAGTGCGGCTGTTGACGGAAGCGAGCAATGGAGGGGAGGAAAGATGGGTTTTTCGTGGTGGGTTTTGGGTCCCGATGAGCGATTTGATGGTACTGTAGCTGTACGAGCTGCGTCGGTGTGGCTTAAGGAGTCGAAGTAGAACGCGCGAGGCAACTGTCACGTAACAAAACGACATCGTTAGTTACGGGCAGTAACTAACGCCTTATATATCGTGAAACCCCTTCCAGTTTCACACCCTTACCTAAGTAGGCAGTATAGAACTAACTCTAACACTTGTAAACCTTCTGATCGGGTACATCTTGCCGAAATCTAGGTGGCCAGGCCACGGACCACAGGCGTTTTAACGTCTAGGGGACCCTTATAGGAATCAAACCTATAGTGTTTAGACCTTTAGGCGCGTTACTGTACTTCTAACTATTACGGCATAAAAGCAGGCAGAGCTAGGCTCGCAACTGTCACGAGTTAGAGCACACAGCAGGGCATAAAGGAATTAAGGTCTAAAAAGCTTAATTATACTTAAGTGAAAGTGCTGAAAGTGAAGGGTAACAAATACAGTAACGAATGTAAAACGCCACGTGACATGGCACATGACGACGTAGTTATGAAGTGTGGAAGTGGGAGGTTATCGTGACAGCAACCATGCTAGTGATCGCTGTAGATAGGCACCTTGCTTCGGCCGTTGGCCGATGATGCCATGCTGTAAGACTGGCTCGCAGTCAAGTTCCCATGGAGTGAACCTGTCCTCTTTCCTCATCTTTCATTCCTCTAGGCTGCCCCTATCCAGACTGTTTGGCAGAGAAGTCGCAGAAACAGGACCACTTCCATACGATAGTGGCTTGGTAGCGAATATATGGACGGGCACCAGCGCTCGGCCAATCATCTTACAGGTTGCATTAGGAAGCGATGCTTTGACGGTTAATCGGATCGTGAGAGGACTCAAACAATCCTGCTGCTATCGCTCATCTGGCGCAGTGCATCCAGCCCTATGTGGGCTTTGCTACGTGCGTCGTTGCCAGTCGCAACTTCTTTTAGCACTTGCAGGGGTGCAAATGCCTGGCGTCGTATAGCTTCACAGTCAAGAGTGTGCAAACTCGAGGCATGTGGCAACCCTTCCTTTCGAGGCGCAGCAGCCTACTCAAGATCGGATGAGAATTTCCGAGGACTGCTTAGGTAGTATCAAAGTCCCCCAACTAGGCCACTCAGTAAACTGGAAGTACTGATCGAAAACAGTCACCTCGACCCAGAGTTTGGGGAACGGGGCGGGAGAGCCTTATGTTTGACTACAAGTATCTGCCATTTTGATCAGTGCCATACACCAGAACTCAGAATCACGGGGGCTGTCCTGATGTCAAATCGTCCAATTCACAAGGTCACGCGGGGATTTCATGCATTATAATCGGGGAGACAATCGTTGCCGGTTGTCGCCGACGTTCCGGCGCCCAAAGGCCATTCGCGCCATAGTTAGAGTGAGGTTAGATTTAGCAGCTGCTCTGCGTTATGAGGCATATCATACCGTATTAAGAGATTAAGATGTGGCACAGGTCAGAGGTGCCGCCGCGTATCGGGTTATACGTGCTATGATATTACATACGTACCGGGTGAACTGCACCATACCACTTATGGGGGTTTAAAGCGACCATACCCATTAATCAATAATCGGGAAGAAAACTCATCAATGGTTAGCTAAATTTGTTTTTCAACTTTCATCATATGTCTGTGCTACGAACAACCTTTCTCGTGAATATCGACTACGTATTAACAGAAATAGAGGCTCCTATAGAAGCCAGAGCATCGGAGGACTAGGAAATTATCTTCGATTATTAAAATTTGGCCAGTATGGTATGCCAATCCATTTTTCTCTTCGCCACTGATCATCTTAGAAGCGAGTGGTAGCTGGAGACAAGGAGAGGTTTGTCCGATCATGATTTGGGAAACCTGGCTCGGTAGAGGAGCGGGACTCTCATGTTGAAGAGCCCAGAGACCATCGCAAGTGAGTACAGCATAATCATGAACAGTCTAATCATTAGTACGCAGTCAAAAAATAGTAGACTTTAGACCGCGGTTTGGGAGACTATGCTGTGCATCGAGCTTTATTGTCGGACGTTTTGCCGAGGGGATCAATAATATGGGTTAAGCTTAGCATGCCATTCAGATGATTATCTAAAGTTTTGACACGAATCGTAATTTCATAAACTGTCAAATCGGGACTCGATATCTTAGGTAACCATCATGGTGTCACGAGATATATAAGGCGTTAGTTACTGCCCGTAGCTAACGATGTCGTTTTGTTACGTGACACATGGCTAGTAGCCAAAGATGCGAGTGTTGAAATTACGTTCTGGCGGCTATGTGACCTGTCCATGCGCTTTAAGGCAGTTGACGTGGCCCAGAAACCCTAACAATCGGGCCAGCAGAAATGGCCCGTCTCCCTTGGCACGATGGTATAATCTGAGAGCAGCTGCTTCAGAATGACGGACAAGGATGACCACCATTTATCCGTATTTATTAGAGACATCCCCAGCCATCGGGAAGCCATAGAATGACATGGGTGACGAGAGGATGCAATTGTTTCTCCTCTAAAAGAGGTTGCGCGGAGGGCAGGATGAAGGCGGTACGCTTTTGAAGCTTCAACGACATGGTGATTAAGAGAAGTCATATGTTCTGGCCTGGGTGGAAACTCATGCCCGCCCCTGGTAATTTGCCAAAAGTCCTCATCGAGGATTAGTCAACCTTTCCGGAGTTTCCGTTGGGGCCATTTCATGCCTGGGCTCATGTCTTATGTGGCTGACTGTGCCTCCATTCCATTCACGTACCGCCTAGACCTGTCGAATATTCTTAAGAATTGAGCATCAGTTTACTTATGTTTAGTTATTAGGGAACAGCAGAGCTTTCAACGGCAGTTACTATGACTGCGCCTCTTAGATTGACAAGCTATGATCGTATGCTTAAATCTATGTACATGAAGATGCAATACTGCTCAGACCCCTGTGGGATTACAGAACCCATACGGTTTTATGACGAGACTCGTGATTTATTTGCACACAGGGACGTTGATGACTTGGCCGACCTGAAGTTTCTCGGGGACAACGCCGGGGTTGGCGCCGGTGAGGGAGTCAGTGGTGATTCCGAGCTTCTGGGCGACCACGTAGAAGGTGTCATTGGCCTTGATCACGTAGGTGGCCGGGCCGTCCTTGACGCAAGTAGCCGTGCCGACGGGCTTCTGGCAAGAGGTGTTGTCGGGGTTGCAGACGTTAACAGGGACCAAGAGCTCCTGGCCGGGGAAGATGGAGTTGGGGTCCGCGAGACCGTTCAGCTTGGCGATGTCGCAGACGCCCGAGTGGAAGCGCTCGGCAATGATGGTCAGGGTCTGGCCGGACTTGACTGTGGTCTTGTGGAAGTTGCCAGGCTGACCGCAAGCGGGCTCAGGGGTGTTGGTCTACAGACGATTGTTAACTCTGCCTCCAAAACATGGAACTCTTTGGGTATTGACATACGGGAAGGGCGGCAGCAAGGCTGGCAGCAGCGGCAAAAACGGCGAAGATGGAAACCTGCATTGTGGCGGTTGGGTATTAGAGATTGATTGTAGTTGTGGAAAAGATACAAAGACTTGTCAAGATTGATTCAAAAGAGCGACAACCAGATATTGGGAAATGAGTGACTGAATTGATTGATGAGAATAGAGCAGAGAACCCGACATCAGCAAGAGATGTCGGCGACTATATACAAACCCGAACGTCGAGCAATATTAGCCCGCGAAGGTATTCGGAAACCACCAGGTATCTTCGTACCGTAATGTTAGGCCGCAGATCCAGAAACGGTCTCATCAATTTGAGTTTCGCGCTACACGTCATTGCACGTTGTCACGATGTGTCTGAAATGAGCTCTGTTCTCCCATGTAGGGGCCCTTGTTGAGTAGCTAGTCATTGCAAACCGTGGTAGGTATGGAGCTTGAGCTCCCGACCTGACTAGATTTTAGACTCGAGGCCTGACCCCTGTCGACACCAATATTGAAATTGTGCCCTTTGCAATTCGTATAGCACGACTCAAGAAACTCGTTAGCAATTACAGACCCTGACCCTCTTCTTACTGCGTAGGGGAGTCTTCAATGTTGATCGTGTTGCTGGAGTTGCATTTTTGATAGCTGGTGGGCACCATGGTTGTTCACAAATTACTAACTGAAACTGGGAGTCATTTCGACACCGAGGTTGACACAGCGAGAAATTGACATGAAGATCATGAGACGATGACTGTCGGCAGGAAGCTTACTATGAGAGAGGATTTAACTGTTGGGGAACGCCAGTAAGCTACCGCTTAAGACCCTATTACATATCATGAATCCGGCCAACTCGGTACCCTTTCTCTTTTGCGTGCCATACTGCCATTTGGTCTTGCCTTTACTGAAACTGTTCCTCATGATATGTCCCGAGGAACAGGAGTGTTGCTGATCCCTTCCGGTCCTGATAGCTGTTTTCTCCGATGCAGCCGGTCATCCTTACAAGACGACCCAAATGGAGTAAATAGAGGGGCAGTGACATGACACGCGTGTAAGTTACTTTCACGAGTTCAATTTATCATCGGGCGCTAGGATAGGTACAGTTAGTAGTTAGTATCTTCTCTTGTCGCCCCGACAGATTGATCTTGGACATAAACAAATATAAAACACAATGTCCCCCTAGAACTGGGTAAACTTTTCCATTGATGGATCGTCCAGGTCCAGGCTGGAACACCCCCCCGGAACAATATCGCCATCCTCAAGCAACAATAACTTGGCTAAACCTACGAGGAGAGTAACGCTTGGAGACTAATAAGCCAAGCGACCTACCTCTCACCAAAAGAAAAGTAAAAAGAAAAGAGAGAGAGAGAGAGAGAGAGAGAGTATAAACCCACCCATAAAAAACCAGGGAGCACCATCTTTGGGTCACCGGATCCCTCGAACAACCCTTAGTGAAATGCAGCACATCTTGCATTTGGGGCCCGCACTATTTCTCGTGGATAACATACGAACTGAGGTCAAAGTTTTCTTTGCCAATTGCAGCTCTAGATACCAGGAGTTTGGTCAAGCTAGGGAATGACTTGTAGTTTCTGTCATTATGTAAGTAGAATGTGTCGAGGAACGAACTTGAGGCACGTCGTAAATGAGGCCATCGACCCCCAAGTATAATTAGAGTAGATAGCTGAAAAAAACTACTCTTATAATACTGGAACCGAAAGTAGCAACGGACCAAAACACGAGCAGCACATCCATATAAGTATTCGAAGAATGAATTTGCAGCGTAGAAGCCTGTGCCTGTACCTAGGTTATGTTCAGCTAAGAACGACATGAAGCTTGACGAAAGACTATTTGATATGATCATGTACAGAACCTTTCCTGTGCAAATCAAGGTTGAGTTCATATTTGAGCACTTATCAGACCTTAGGACGACAGAAGTAGTATATCATGACGCCTCGACGCGCGAGGGATCTTGCCATTTGTTGAGCTGGGATGCATACCTAGTTCAGGTGCACATTTTTAGCTGCACTCCCTTAGCCTCCCGAGCCCACTCATGTCTTTTGAGTGTTTGGGATCCTGCTACAATCACATGCACATGCCACAGATGCGATTAGACTGTATGCATTATACATCCGACACATGTTTCCAGGAGGGAAAACAAGGGGATGACGTATGAAAATGGAGGCACGCTGCTTTGCAAGTAGGGTGCATGGATGGCTTGCGTTAGTAATTTTACCAGAGGAGTGCCCCAAAAACTGATTGTCACGACGATAAGCGTGATTCTAGTAGTGGCCGAATACCTTCCAGGTGTTAAGGGCCGATCAGAAGTGCGATATCGGCTACTGCCAAGCCCCGGACTAGGCTTCAGTGTCAACTGAGTTGGTCTGCGGTTGGCTCTGCCCAACAACTGTGTTACGAGGGACGTGGCTGTACTGCGTTTCATGAGTCGACTGCTCACGGTTGTGATACAACAGCTCGCGTCTGCTAAGCCCAAGCCAATTGGAGCTTTGACCGGCCAGGCCAGGCCAGGCCAGGCCAGGCCGGTCCAGTCCACGCATCACAGTCTAGGCATTTCTATCCGGTCCACCCCCGGATCTGCACCAATCCCAGATAGGCTAGGACGCTCGTAATCCCCCGATAACGATAACGATAGGGCCATCCTTCGATCCTCTTCTCCATGGATCTCGCCCGGAACTCCCCTCTGCTTTACACAGAGAACCACGCCCGGAGCAGAATCACTGAGTAAGTGCCCTCGAGCGCGCTTCCAATGACACCGAATATGGCGTTCCCGGCGTCTTCGAAGAAGCTGGACGATCTGCCGGACGAGATCCTTCTCCGCATTCTGTCATGTGAGTAGGTTTCTTTAGCCGACGGCGTGCCCCAGATTTCCAGCTGACAACCTGGTGCCGCTTAGTTCTAGAGCCATACGATTTCCCCGGACTGCAACTCGTATGCCGAAAACTCCAAAAGATCTCCCTCGACAACAACCACTGGCGGTCGAGGACGTTTGAAGAATCCCCCTTTTTAGAATCGATCCGACGGCGTCGGCGCCTGACCCGCATCATCCTCGACGACGTCATCGACGAGCCTCTCCTCAGCGCTGCCGTGCAGCTACGCCAGGAGCATGACGATACAGAATTCTCCGAGCACCTCCACAATGAAGAAACGGCAGAGCAGCGCGCGTTACAGCGGCACAGAGATATGGTAAACTGGGATCCCTCGTTTCCGACAGAGCCGATCTGTTGGTATAATGAATATATACAGCGGTATGCGCCTACCGTAACGAGTTGGCTGCAGCAGCCCAAGATTCGAGACGGTAACGAGGTGGACACTCTGGATGTCCGAGGAATGGCTCTCTACAGCCCGAACCGGCAGAGTAACGAATTGCTGGCTGTATCGCCGTTGGACGACGGGTCCGTGTGCCTGTGGGACGTGAAGGGCGCGACAAGTCGGAAAGGCGCCATCGTTGCGACGAGTCCGGCAGGGATTCTCTACCTCGACGGTCCTCGAACCATGGGAAGGTCACGCAAGATTGATGCCGGGGTATCGGAGTGCATCAGTGTTGACAGTTTTGCCGACAAGGCCTTTGTTGCAGTCCAGGGTCATCTTCTAGAAGTGGATCTCAACCGTATGGCGGTCGTCGGCGAGCAGTCGTTCGAGTGGTCCATCACGGCGTTATCGTCGGCCGCTCCAAGTCTGCCGCTGACCGTGGGAACTTCGTTGGGGATCCATTTATACGACTACAGAGCACGGGTAAGGCCGCCGAGTGAAACAATTGACCAGGTCGACGTGTTGGCAGTGCGTAGGGGAAGTGGGCTCTACGCACAGAGGTCAAGAAACGCATTTGACGACCCGCTTCCTCCGTACGCACCGTTGTCACAGCCGACGCCTCTAAGCATCTTACATCTACCCAAGCCATGCGACGAGTACTCCTTCTCGGACGACATATATGTGGCAGGGCGCTTTTCCAACATCCTCCACTATGACAGACGCAAGTTCCCCTCCATCATGGGCTCCATCCACTCGGGCGCTCGCCTGGCGAGCCTCGCATCTCTCCCGTATCCCTTCTCCACGTTGGACAGCGAAACACGTCGGAGAAGCGACTTGTCCGCCGAACAAGTGATGGCGTCTAAGACGAGAGAAGGCGGCCGCACTCTGATCGCGGGTGGTGAATACAACACCAAGGGCTCACTGGAGTTGTACGGACTGTGTCAGCGCCCGGGCGAATCGTCGGCGGATCTCATGCAGAACTCCACGATGAAGAATCGGCAGACGTCTTCGCAGTCCAAAATTCTCTCGGTTGCGAATCAAGGCACTCGCATTGTGTTCTCGGACGGCTCCGGGCTGCTGAAATGGTTCGAGCGCGACGGCTTCACCGAAGTGAGGCGGCACAAGATTGGCCATAGCGAAGTCTCGGAACGGTCCTCTCTTTTTGCGTCAATGCCTGGTTCGGACGATCTTGCCCGGAAGATTTTGTCGACACAAACACGCAATGGACTGGATAATGTCAATGATGATGACATCTTGTTCTGGACGGGCGAGAAGCTTGGTCTTGTCAGTTTCTCTGGCAAACCTGGGTTCGCCGCAGACGACTTCGACGAGCCGGTGCCTAAGTCGGACGAAGAGGCGAAAGTGGAGGAGGCAGAGAAAGAGTACGGCGAGCGAATGAGGTTGGCCCTTGAACGGCAAGCGGACGATGTGCGTTTCGTGCGGGGCTTGGGCTTGGGTTTACTGGGGTAATGCGATGACTGTATGATGCGGCCAGAGCAAAGAAGACTTTTCTCATAGCGCAGCCTGCTGAAATGAGCAAGTAGGATTCCAGGCACCAGCGAGCGAGCCCAAGGTGGCTTTGCGACGTAGAGTGGAATAAACAATGCCTGTGGAGGGTTTTCAGACGATCAGCACTAGAGGGAACACGTAAGAGACTACTGGCAAGGAGCATACTGGGTAGGTAGCGAGCAGTAGATGGATTCAAATGTGCAATACATCGACATTAGACAGGAGACGCCGACATTGGCATAGACAGTAGAAGCGACGTCGGTTAGGACTTTCTGAACTCTGAGAACGCTAAAGGGTGAAACATTACAACCCATGATGAGCGCTTTCTGGGACGAACCGTATTCAGACTTTAATTTGAGAGCATGGGTATATTGGACTCCAAATTGGGCAGAGACGAGGGTTTTGTGTTTGCATGGCGTGGGATGGTATGGCACGGCATACACACACGACAACGACAACCCATCTCATCCAATAGCCGGAGGGGTATGGAAAGCTATGACCTCAGAGCCGTTATTCAGAACAGGGACGACAGGGACGGAGAATCCTTTTAGTCGGCGTAAGGTTCCAAGAAAGTCTCCCGCGGTTCTGCGGCATGGACAGGGGAAAGATGGGTGCATAGCACAAGGAGTGGATATTCGCTTAAACGGCGCTAAAGCACCACTGAGCATTACGCGGAACCAGGCGCCACCGATTCTCCGGGTTGAGGCTGTGCTGGACCCTGAATCACGCTTGTGATTGGTCAACCCAGCCCCTCAAGCCCCTCCCTCGAGGACAGACTGGGAGTTGTCGTCAGGCACCGGCGGGAGGGACAGTCGGCCAAACGCTTGGATTTGGCATCTCGGGCGGGAACCAGCCACACTACATCTGCGTAATCCCACCGTCCGCACCGCAACGTCACCCTGGGTGCGCGCTCTTTCCAGTCTCTCACTCAGCCCCTAGCCGAGGGGGAAAGAAGTCCAATCTTCACTCATTCATCACCAGCGTGCAAGCAACCCTTCAAGCTTGCTTTGCGCAAACCAACGAGAGATACCGGCATTCCCTCCATTGAGAAGAGCCCAGCATGGTGAGACGCTTCATGCCCTCCCCCGCGCGCCCACCACCCCAACCGCGGCTGCAGCTACTCCAAAATCCCACCTCTGGACCGGCCGCCCAGCACGAGATGACAAGACTGACCGATGCGCGTTTGCTTTCCTATAGGGTATCTCACGACGTCCCAAGGACAAATCCGCAAAGTCGGGCCCTGCCGGTCTGTCCGGCGCAGCGGGCGGCGGCAAGCCCAAGAAGGCCACTTACGAGGTCACCAAGAAGAAGGAGATCGGCGTTTCGGATCTTACGTTGCTCAGTAAGGTGTCCAACGAAGCCATCAACGAGAACCTGAAGAAACGATTCGAAGGTCAAGAGATCTATACCTACATCGGCCATGTGTTGGTGTCAGTCAACCCCTTCCGGGACCTGGGCATCTACACCGACCAGGTCCTCGATAGTTACAAGGGCAAGAACCGTCTCGAGATGCCCCCGCATGTGTTCGCTATCGCCGAATCTTCGTACTACAACATGAAGGCCTATCAAGATAACCAGTGTGTCATCATTTCTGGAGAGTCGGGTGCTGGCAAGACGGAGGCCGCCAAGCGGATCATGCAATACATCGCCAACGTTTCGGGAGGAGAGTCGGGCGACATCAAGCAGATCAAGGACATGGTGCTGGCTACCAATCCTCTTCTGGAGTCCTTCGGTAATGCAAAGACGTTAAGGAACAACAACTCGTCTCGTTTCGGCAAGTACTTGCAGATTCACTTCAATGCGCAGGGCGAACCCGTCGGTGCCGACATCACCAACTACCTCCTCGAAAAGTCCCGTGTCGTCGGCCAGATCACCAACGAGCGAAATTTCCACATCTTCTACCAATTCACCAAGGGTGCTTCCCAGACCTACCGACAGCAGTTCGGAATCCAGACCCCCGAGACGTACGTCTACACTAGCAGGTCGAAGTGCCTCGAGGTCGATGGAATCGACGATTTGGCCGAGTTTAACGACACGCTCGAGGCCATGAAGGTTATTGGCCTTAGCCAGGCAGAGCAGGACGAGATCTTCCGCATGCTGGCCGCGATCCTGTGGGCCGGCAACATCCAGTTCCGCGAAGGTGACGACGGATACGCCGCTGTCAGCGACCAGTCGGTCGTAGACTTTTTGGCTTATCTCCTGGAGGTGACACCCGAACAGCTCATCAAAGCCATCACCATTCGTATCCTTACCCCGCGACATGGAGAGGTCATTGAGTCCCCCACGAACCCAGCTCAGGCTGCAGCGACACGAGACGCCCTGGCCAAGGCCATCTACAACAACCTATTCGACTGGATCGTCGAGCGCGTCAACAAGTCCCTGAAGGCGAAGCAGGCGACGACGAACAACATTGGTATTCTCGATATCTACGGCTTCGAAATCTTCGAGAAGAACAGTTTCGAGCAGCTTTGCATCAACTACGTCAACGAGAAGCTGCAGCAGATCTTCATTCAGCTTACGCTGAAGGCGGAGCAGGACGAATACGCGCGTGAACAGATTCAGTGGACACCCATCAAGTACTTCGATAACAAGATTGTGTGCGATCTCATCGAGTCGATCCGGCCTCCAGGTGTTCTGTCTGCCATGAAGGATGCCACCAAGACAGCCCACGCAGACCCTGCCGCTTCCGACCGGACCTTTATGCAGAGCATCAACGGCATGTCCAACCCCCACCTGACCCCCCGTCAAGGCAGTTTCATCATCAAGCACTACGCCGGTGATGTGTCTTACACGGTCGACGGAATAACGGACAAGAACAAGGACTTGCTCCTGAAGGGTTTGCTTAACCTCTTCTCCGGCAGCAGCAACCGCTTTGTCCACACATTATTCCCCAATCAGGTCGATCAGGACAATCGCAAGCAGCCTCCCTCTGCCGGTGATCGTATCAGAGCTTCTGCAAATGCGCTGGTGGAAACTTTGATGAAGTGCCAACCTTCTTACATCCGAACCATCAAGCCCAACGAGAACAAGTCGCCGACCGAATACAACGTGCCCAATGTGCTGCATCAGGTCAAATATCTTGGTCTTCAGGAGAACGTTCGTATTCGTCGTGCCGGATTCGCCTACCGTCAGACATTTGAAAAGTTTGTGGATCGGTTCTTCCTGCTATCGCCTGCGACGTCATACGCCGGCGAGTACACTTGGCAGGGATCGTACCAGGATGCTGTCAAGCAGATTCTCAAGGACACTAGCATTCCCAAGGAGGAATGGCAGATGGGTACGACAAAGGCGTTCATCAAGTCCCCTGAAACACTCTTTGCTCTTGAGCACATGAGAGACCGATACTGGCATAACATGGCCACGCGTATTCAGCGCATGTGGCGAGCGTATCTGGCCTACAGAGCTGAGTCTGCTACTCGTATCCAGCGGTTCTGGCGTAAGAAGAGGACTGGCGCCGAGTACCTGCAGCTTCGTGATCAAGGCCACAGAGTCCTTCAAAACCGCAAGGAGAGACGGAGATACAGTTTGCTCGGCTCTCGACGATTCTTGGGCGACTATCTTGGCATCAACGCCTCCATGGGCCCCGGCTCTCAGATCAGAAATGCCATTGGCATCTCCAACAATGAGAAGGTTGTCTTCTCCTGTCGCGGAGAGATCCTTGAAGCCAAGTTTGGCAGATCCAGTAAACCGAGTCCCCGCATTCTGGTTGTTACCAGCAGCAAGTTCTACATTGTTGCCCAGATGCTCGTCAACGGCCAGCCGCAGATCTCGGTTGAACGGTCGATGCCTCTGGGTGCCATCAAATTCGTCGGGGCCTCAACGGCTCGCGACGATTGGTTTTCTCTTGGTGTGGGATCGCCCCAGGAGGCCGATCCCTTGTTGAACTGTGTTTTGAAGACCGAGCTGTTCACACAGATGCAGCGCGTCATGCCTGGTGGCTTTAGCCTTAAGATTGGTGAAGTGATCGAGTATGCAAAGAAACCTGGCAAGATGCAGACAGTGAAGGTCCTCAAAGACTCCCAGCAGGCCGTCGACTACTACAAGAGCGGAGCTGTGCACACCCAACCAGGCGAGTCACCCTCATCCGTTTCCAAACCCACACCAAAGGGCAAGCCGGTGGCTGCTCGGCCCATCACCCGTGGCAAACTGATCAAGCCTGGCGGTCCCAATGGCAGACCATCCCGGATGACAAACACCAACCGGACACCTCAGCCTCGACCTGTGGCCTCCAACGCCAGGACCGGACCTGTTCAACCTCCTGCTGCAGTCAGCTCAGCCAAGACCGGACCTTTCGGTCGTCAACAACAACAACAAGCTGCCGCCGTGGCAATATCAATTCCCACACACTCGAAACCACAAGCAGCAAGCTCCGCAGCTACCAGGATGCCCCCCCCACCGCCCCCTGCCGCGCCGCCGGCGAAGAACAAGATCATGGCCAAGGTCCTGTACGACTTTGCAGGCCAGAAGGAAAATGAGTTGACCGTCAGGGCTGGCGACATGATCGAGATCGTCCAGAAGGAAACCAATGGTAAGCGCATTCTCTTACTTTACAGCTCGCCGAACAGAGACTGATTTTGCATGCGATAGGCTGGTGGCTCGGAAAGAATGGTGGCAGTCAAGCTTGGGTTCCTGCCGCCTACGTCGAAGAGCAAGCCCCTGCTCCCGTTGTGGCCCCTCGCCCTCCCCCGCCCCCCCCTTCGGCCAACGGAGCCGCTGCTCGCGGCAAGCCTACTCCTCCTCAGCCGCCCGTGAAGCGACCTGCCGCTGGCCGCAAGCCTGTCGGTGCTCAGCCGCGCGACTCGGGCTTGAGCCTGAACGGAGCTAGCGGCTCCGACAACAGCCGCAGCAACACCCCGACTCCCAGCTTGAGCAATAGCTTGGCGGACGCTCTTCTCGCTCGCAAGAACGCGATGCAGAAGAAGGACGACGACGACGACTGGTAATCGAGACGCATGTGGAGGGTCAGGGATGAGGTTGGGTCGTTAGATCTAGACCCGGAATGATGCTTCATGATTGCACGACACGATTGCTCTTGAGACCGATGGTGGAAGCGACATTGTGGAATGTGAGTTGCGCTTAGAGAAGCAAGCATCTCACGACCAGCAACTCTTTTTCCCTTTTCTTTTTTTCTCAGTTCCTTCTGCATACAGGATCAGGGCAACCCCGGATGGGAGGAAGGATTTCGTCCTGTCTTGTGTGCGCCTCTTGTTTGGTAGAGGCGGGGATGTCAAAGGGGATTCACGGCTTAGGCGAAGCCCTCTTTGAATGCCCATTTTTTGTTGGTTTTAGGCGACGATTAGGATAGAAAGAAACCTAGGGAGGTGACCCAAAAAAGAGACTTTTTTGTTAAACAACACAACCTCTTTTTCACTTTTTTCTTCTTTCATGCGTCTATTCACTTTAGCTACTCCTCTCCGTCCCTTTGCAGTATCTTCCTCCGGCGAAGTAATTCGGCAAGTGGTACATCGTCGTCGTCACCCTCGTCACTCATGTCCTCGTCTTCGTCGACCCCAAAGTCTTGTAGCCGCTCACCGTCGGCGTTGGTCCACCCGGGTTCTCCGTCCGCGCCCTGCTCGTACCTGTCCTCGTACCCGTCGTCGGATTCGTCGTCGACGAGGTCGTAGTCGTCCACCTCCTCCAGCTCCGCCATCAATCGCGACTGCTGGCCCTGCCATCGCCGCATATCCGCATCCTGCCGCGTCCGGAACGCCTCGAGCTCCTCCTCCTTGCTCCCGTACCGCGGCACCCGCATGTTCTCGCGGTCCCGCGCGGCTGGCCAGCCGCCCTGCGCGGAGCGGCGCGCCTTGTCCGGGTCTGGCGGCGGCCACATGCCCTGCTTGTGATTCAGCCCGTTCTCGGGCCACTCCCAGCCCACGCCCCGCCCGTTTTCGCTCAGGTCCGGGTTCCCCGCAAAAGGGAAGACCCACATAAGCGGGTTCGAGGTGCCCATCGCCTGGGCGAGGTTTGCGTAGATGCCGACGTCGTAGGGGAACTCGACCTTGGCAAACCGCAGCCTCTTGCCGTCGGGGCCCGCGATGGACCAGAACTCCCCGGCGCCCCCGTCGAGGCGGTCCCGGCGGTCGCAGACGGCGGCGTGGCGGTCGACCTCCCAGCCCTCGATCATGGTCTCGTTCAGCACCCAGCTGCGGAGGGTGGAGAAGAGGAGGATGCCCAGGGCGAAGGACGTGAAGAAGCAGACCAGGGAGAGGATCGTCAGGTGCACGAGGGCGGCGAGGGAGGGGCCGAGGTAGGAGGGGAGCAGGCGGTGCTCCCAGATGGCGGCGAAACGCAGGTAGAGCAGGCGGGCGAGGTACCAGAGGGAGACGTTCGTGTACAGGAGGAAGCGGACAAAGTGCGGGAAGGTGGTGAGGGAGACGCAGTTGGCCGTCCAGGGGCAGTGGTGGTCCATGCCTGGGGCGCGGTTCGTCAGTACGACAACAATCACCGTTGGGAGGGTCCTACGTACGTGGTATGCAGCGCGCGCAGTGCCGGCAGTGATGCGCGCGCGGGGGCTTGGGCGCGGCGCACTTCCTGCACCAGCGGCGCACGAGGCCGTGCTCGTCCGGCTCGGGGACCTCGATGACGGAGTCGCGGAAGACATAGCGGCCCGGGTCGACGGTGCAGGCCTTGTAGTATGTGTACCAGAGACAGAGCACCAGGCCGTTGAAGGTGTAGGTCTCGGACCGGGAGAGGCGGCCGGGCGCGAGGGAGTCGTCGGCGAGGTAGAAGAGCAGCTGCGAGGTGTAGGCGAGGAAGGCGATCAGCAGGCACACGCCGGGCACGGCGAGGCGCTTGACGAAGGAGGAAGGGGAGTCGTTGAGGCCGGCCATTGTTGTGGCGCCATTGGGGGTTCGAGGGCCGGAGGGGGAGGGAGTGTTGTTTTGGGCGTGAGGACGTGTCGTGTCCGGAAAAGGAGGATCTTAAGGCCTGTGTCGGAAGGCCAGGAAGTGAGGTGATGTCAGTCCACGATGGAACCCTTCGGTGCCGGGACGGAACGAACGGACGGACGGCTCAGGGTACGGAGCGTCGGATGGACTGGGGAAGGGGAGCTTGACGCGGGCCAAGGGGCAGTGCAAGGGACAATTATGGGGAGTGAGACGCGTCTCAATAGGGGGCTTGCCTGCCTGGTTTAATTGGATTATGTAAGGTGATGCTGTTTGGCGAACACGCCCCCCCCCCCCCCCTGCGAGCGATTCTTCTTGCCTAACTGTGTTTCCAAGTTTATCAGGTTTCACCAATTGGGAAAGCAGAACAGAAAACCATGGCTTACTGACCCAAGTGCGACTGTTTCCTCTCTGTGTCAATGTACCCCATGATTCCACTTGTGGCTGCGTTCTAATCTTTCAGGCCCACGCAGCTTCTCTCTCATGATGGCGCGCGATGCGCATGTACATATGACGGCGCTTTGGTATGGTGCTCTATTCCCCGTTGCCACCTCGCGAGGTGTTAGGCACTGTCCGGCCAAAGACAACCAAATAACCCGTTCAAAGTGCTGTCGGTTCTTTTCTATGGATTTCGTCCAATTTCGAGCGCCACTCTCTGATCGGTATGTGATTTCTTTTCTCCTTACCATACGCTGCGGTCTTTTTCCAAAGACATTCATCTACTGACGCAACCGGCTCCAAGTATACCCCCGTCTGTCTTCTGTGTTGATCCTCCTGGTATCGGGGGGTCTGACATGGCTTTCGAGCTATCTGGCGGCGTGGCTACCTGGCGCTGACGGTCGGTTCGGTAAGTCTATTGCCTGTACCTTCAGAGCCTCCAACTTATATTAACCGTGTTCCAGATGAGCGTGATGCCGACTCCACGAGGGCCATCGAGCATGTTGTTCCAGCCCGGCCAAGACGCTACTTTGCGCCCCTTTTGATCTTCTGCATCTTCGTGCGGCTTGAGATTTTCCACCGGGTGACTTCTCAGCTCCAGTGCTCCGTGCCGGGAATTCAGGTGTGTCGCAGTACCGACCCCTTGATGAGAGATCGGGCGAACTAACGACCGCAGGCTTTCTTATGCATATACTTGGTTATATACCACGTCCTCTATTACCAGAAAGCCCGCCCTCCGCCTCCGGAAGAGGACCCTTGGGCAACGCCCCTCGACGACCTCGCGGTATGGGCCAGCGGCTCTGGATCCCTTGCGCTAGGGAGCATTGCTCTTGTCTGCTACAGCACCTTCGTCGCCATCTCCCAGGAACCCAAATCGACCTTCTTCTGCTCGTCTCTTTCGGATAGTCGTCTGTCAACGCTCGCCTTTCAGCTCGCCGGACTGTTCCTGGACGCCGTCATCATCTCGCTGTTTTGGCGCATCTTGGCGTGGACGAAGACGACAAAGGTTCGTCTCAGGACGCTGGCTTCCATCCTGCTCCTCTCGGGGGTCTTCATAAAAGTCTTTCAGATTCTCGTCTCCCCGATAATCTCCACTGGCGAGGGCTACCCGGCTTCTATTGGCGGAATCGACTCGTTATACATTTTCGACGTCTTCATCGACAGCTTTGCGTTTGCCATACTCGCCGTTTCTCTGGGTATACTTGTCTGCGAAACGAGTCCTGTCGCTCCTGCGAGCATCATCACCTTCATCTGTGGCATGACGGCGACTTTCCAGAACATTGTTCACATTGGTACGTGGCAAATGCAGTCTAGACTTGTCGCCATCGGACCGCTCTACCTGCTGAGTGCGGGCTACAGCTTGTTCTTGTACAGCACGAACGCCCGGTCCGTTCTCTTCATCCCAAGGATGTTGCTGCTGGTCCTTTTGCTGGCAGCGCTCATCGGGATGACTATAACCGGCCTGGTCAAGTCGACCACCCAGAAGAACCACCCCCTCAACACAATCATCTACGAGACCAGAGTGGAATCGGACCGGTGGCTCCGGCATGTCAAGACTAGCGAGAACGTCCGCGCCGCTGTCGGCGTGTACCATGAACGACACTATGGCAGAGATCCGCCTCCCAACTTTGACAAGTGGTTCGAGTTTGCCAAGGCGCGCAAAACGGCCATCACAGATCACTTTGAGCAGATGGAGAGTGACATTTTCCCTTTCTGGGGCGTCAAGCCAGAAGCGATTCGGCAGGCATACAACGAAAGAATTCCGAAAGAGCCGCACATTGCGGTCGTCACGATCGAAAACAGACAAGTATCGCACAATTACCAAGGCGACGGCGAGAACAAGAGGGTCCTCGACGAGCTTGTCACCATGATCCAGGGGTTTGTGGAGCATCTAGCCGACATGAAGCTTCCCATCAACCTGAGCAACCAACCGAGAGTACTGACCCCATGGTACGACCTTCGTAAAATCGACGTGGCGGGGATGACGAAGAAGTTCAAGCACCTGTCATCGCGCTCAGCCGAGGGTCCAGCAACAGATGGTGCCGGCGATGCGTCCCGGCCAGAGAAGGCCGCGGAGCAGCAAAGCCCAGAGAAGCAAGGCACCGGAGACGGACCAAAGACGGAACGTCAAGCCGCAGCAGGCTCGTCCGTCGTCATACCTTACACGAAGGGAGCCATGTTCTCATCCACCAAGGCCTGGCGAGAGATGGAGGCCGCCGTGTGTCCAGTAGACAGCCCGGGTAGATCAGGTCTCCATTGGAACGTCCGTGATTTCTGCACCACATGTGTTAAGATGCATTCCGACGGACAGTTCCTGAAAAGCTACCCTCAATCCAAGAGCCTATGCGACCAGCAAGATCTCACCCGGCTTCACAGCTTCCACACGTCGGCTCCGCCAATCACCCCCTTCCAGGAGCTTCTCCCCGTCTTCAGCAGGCACAAGGCCGACGGCTTCAACGACATCCTCATACCCCTCGTGCCGCCAGCCGAGGAGGGCTCCAATGTGAACAAGGACTTCCGGCAGCGCAAGGACAGCGTGTACTGGCGCGGCACGATCGGCGACAAGCCCATCAGCGGGGAGGCGCTGCGCGGCAACCACAAGCACCGGCTGGTTCACCTCGTCAACAACGCAACGGCGGCGGACGATGTCATGATGATGCTCGGCGCACCGGCGCAGGGCGAGTGGTACAGCTACGAGACGGTCCCCGCGCGGGAGGCCAACGCGGTGCTCCCGCTCGACGTGGGCATCTCGGAATACGCTTGTGAGGGCGGTCCCGGCTGCGACGCGACCAAGGCGGAGCTGGGCCAGAAGCGGGCTGCAGGGGACCCGCTCGAGAACCGGTACGTGATGCTGTTGGACGAGGACACGGCGCCGCCGCCCGGGCTGTTACGGACGGTGCAGTCGCCGGGCAGCGTGCCGGTCCTGTCATCGGTCTTTGGGGAGTGGTACTCGGAGCGGCTAATCCCATGGCTGCACTTCGTGCCCATCGACACGCGGTTCCAGGCGCTGCACAGCACGGTGGCGTACTTTGTCGGACTCAAGGGCCGCGGCAAGATCAACGGGCGCGAGCTGGAGTTCGAGGCGCGGTGGGAGGACGCCGAGTGGATCGCGACACAGGGGGCACGGTGGGCGGACAAGGCGCTTCGGAGGGAGGACATGGAGATTTACCTGTTCCGGCTGCTGCTAGAATGGGGTCGCGTGGTGAGCGATGACCGAGACAGCATCGGGTTCAAGCTGGACCAGGCGTGATGGCTGGCTTTCTTTGTTTGGGGCTGTTCATAAACATGTATAGAATGGGTACAACAGCATGTATTCGCGCGATTGATGGGCCGGTGAATATTGATACTCAACCTTGTCTCGTCAGGATGCGTCGATGACGATAAGCAAAGGCGGCATGATGGAAGTTGTTGACCGGGGTTCATTCTCTTCCCATTATGGCTCTCTCCCAAGACAGGATCTCTTTTCCTTGGAGGTCGGGCCCCACGAAGGGAGGGAGGGACACGGTTTCGCCATTAGAGAGCGAACCGCCCTTTGAGGTGGGGTTTCCCTTCTTTGCATGTCTTTGTCTCGATGGCGTAGCTGAACTAGGTAGCTAGGTAGCCTTCGAGGTTGTTGTCTCGGCTTACCGAGGCAGTGTGCATGACAAGGGGAGGAGGGGTGAGGAGGGGGGCGATCAGCTCTGTTCGGGGGAGCTGCTGGTCGAGGGGTGAGGCTCGTTTCAGAGTGACGGGCGACGACTGAAGAGGGGCATTTACCCGTGAGTGAGTGAGGCATGGCGGTGGCCTTGCTCCCTCCCCCTCCCTGCCTCGCTCCGCTCCGGAATGGAGATGGAACCGAGAATAAAGTTATGAAACGAATTTTTTTGCCTGCCTGCCTGCCTGCCTGCCTGCCTGCCTGCGGCGGTGAGGGGGAAAGACGAGGAAGGATGGTGGGAAAAGGGACTGATGTCTTTTGCCCCCTTTCCCGGGATTGGTTGACAAAGCAGTCAGTGGAAGATCATCGACGGTTCTGCAGCTACCTCTTCAGAAGGTGTCCATGTAGCTAGCTACCCGTGGTCAACAGCTTTGCTGCTAGGTACTTACCTGATTAATTATTACATACGAGTAGAGAGAGAGAGCTCCTAAATATGTCTGACGTCTGACGATGACAAAGTGGGGACGGACGGGGAACCTTGACACACGGGGCGCGCCTCGAACTACAGTGAGTGATGCTCGCTACGAATACAGTAGGTATCCGTACCTAAGTAAGTTAGGTACCTAGGTACCTATTCGTACCTAGGTAGGTACACAGACAGAGCTGCCCCTCACCTGTCACCAACAGCTTCCCTCCTCTTCTTGTCTCTCCTTCGCCTGCCCCGCCATCTCTTCAACGCCGACAAAGAAAGACAGACGCTGACCGACGTCGTATCTTCACCAAGGTAGGGAACCCCTGGGTTGGTTTTCCCGTGCCTTTGCAGATCTCGCTCAATCTCTGCTTACATACGACAATACCGTAGTAGTAGTACGTAGTAGGTATCCTCTCCCTCTCTCCCCTCCTCTCCCCTCCCTGGCGCTGCCGTGCATCAATCCATCCACCCCGTTCCATTATCTCGTACAGCTACTTACTTGCTGCTGCTACCATACATCGGAAACCGCCCATCCTTTCCAAAACAACCCTCTCTCATACGTACTGTACTGTACTGTACTGTACTCCTCCCCTCTCCCTCTCCATCTCTCCACAACCTCTCCCTCTCCCCAACTCGGACGCTTTCGTCACAAGACAGACAGACCTTCACTTGCTCACCCAAACTCCGTCACGCCCTCGTGAATCCACTTCACCACACCTCTAACCCCGCGCGCCCACAGAAGCTCTCTCCGAAACACCAGCGTATCCTGACCTCTCAAAGCAACCTTCCTTCACATCATCACAACAACCGCACAAGGACGTAGCAGCCATGGTCGACCGGCCCAACAAACCCACCGCCCTGGCCACCACGCCCGGCCTCCCGCCCCAGGCCACCGTCTCCATCACCCACGGCAACTCGCGTGTCGAGGCGACCCTGCCCACCGGCGAGTCCGTTGAGGTCCTCCTCCACGGCGCCACCGTCATCTCCTGGAAGTCCGCTACGGGCGCCGACCGCCTCTGGCTCTCCTCCTCCACCGCCCTCGACGGCTCCCGCCCCGTCCGCGGCGGTATTCCCCTCGTCTTCCCCGTCTTCGGCGCCCCCTCCGACGCTCACCCTCCCACCGCCTCCCTCCCCCAGCATGGCTTTGCACGCACCTCGCGCTGGGAGTTCCTCGGCAAGTCCACGAGCGAAGGCTCCGCCGGCTCCGAGTCCTCCGTCAAGCTCGACTTCGGCCTGTCGTCGGCCAACCTCGACGAAGAGACCAAGGCCAAGTGGGGGTACAAGTTCGGCGCCATCTACAGCGTCTCGCTCGACCGCGACACCCTGTCTACCGCCATGGTCATCACGAACGAGGGTAACGAGGCGTTTGATTGCCAAACCCTGATGCACACCTACCTGCGCGTCAATGTACGTCACTCACCTTCTATATGTACTCCCTCCCCACGTTTCAAAAGGCTAACCCCATCTTCCCCCTTCCCAGGACATCACAAAAGTCACGGTTCAGGGCCTCGACGGTGCCCCCTACACCGACAAGGTTGAAGCTTATGCCGCCAAGACGCAATCCGGCGACCTCACCATCACTTCCGAGACGGACCGCATCTACACACCCACTGGCGGCCCCAAGGCTCCCGTCGTCGTCCTCGAGGACGGCGAGCCCGTCTATTCTATTGTTCGTGACAACCTCGATGACGTCGTCGTCTGGAACCCCTGGGCCGAAAAGGCCGCCAGCATCGGCGACTTCTCCCCTGACGACGGCTACAAGAACATGATCTGCGTCGAACCCGGCGCCGTCAAGGGCTGGCAGAAGCTCGAGCCCGGCGACGCCTTCGAGGGCGCCCAGGTCATCTCGGTGAATTGAGGCAAGAGGACCAGGAGGGAGAGGCTATGAGGCTCCATGTGGAGGAAGCCATTGATTGTGAGAGGTATCTAGGTCTGTGACCGAGATACAGGGTCGAGAGAAGATACCACCATGTGAAAACATCTCGGAGAAAATCTATAACTCCTACCGCTCGAAGCTCATATCAGCTAGAAAGGGACACTTAGACGGCTGAAACGTGGAGGGTGAATGCCGGGGACCCAATGTCACCATGAGCGATCAGGCGCCCGCGAGGGAGAGCAAGCCCTGGGGACTATCCCTTTTTGAATAAAGATCACCATGAAACGAGAAGTACAAGGTCATGATGATACATCAATTATTCCCCTCCGGCCTCTGGCCATTATCCTAGGCGGCGATCGACCTACAGATGAGGTTCGCGGCGAATCTAATACATGATGACGGGGAACTATGGCGTCTCTCCCCCATGCTCGTTTAAACAAAAACCACCGAAAAACTTCAGTTTGATGCCGTGAATTCTTCATAGCCCGGGTTAGGCGCACCTTTTCCTCCTGTCCCGGCGCAAGAGTCTCTCCCCCCCCTCTCTCTCTCATCGACCTCGTAACCAAACATCTGCGCCAACAATGCAAAAAAAGAGGTTTCCTCTTGTAGGTCATAAAAGCATATACGCAGGGGGGGAGGACGAACAGTATCGACATGTCCTCGTGAGGACTTTGACAACCCAGGAAAAAATGAGGAAAAAGAAAAGAAAAACAGCTGAATTGCAGGAGGAACGAATGATATAGTTCTTTTGTTCTTGTTTTTCGTTTTGTGCGTGTTGGCATTGGCCGGGGTAGTCATCTCAGGCACGTCCACGGGCCTCGGCCGCGAAGAGCTCCCTCTTTATGTCCATGAGAATATCCTCCATTTTGTACACCTCCTCGCGCGAGAGCGCTGCGGAACGAAGCTGGTCGAGTACGCTGCTCAACGAGCCCACCATGCTGACGTCTTTCGTGTCGACCTGGGCCTGAGGTTCGGACTGCGCTATGACGGCACCGGTGACGTCCGCGACGTCAACCTCCATCGAGTCTTCGACTGTCGGCTGTGTCTGTGTCAAAGACGGCTCCGGCTCTGGCGCCTCGAAAGACTGGCTCTCGCGGTGGTCCGCCTCTTGCTGCTCATGAACCAGCTGCGAGTGGATCTCGGCCTCCAAATCTTCGCTTTTGGAATCGGTGGAGCGTTTCGATGGCGTATCTCGGCTGGACGAGCGCTGGCTCTCGCAGAACGTCTCTTCGTCGAGGACCAGTGGCATGGAGAGCTGTGAGGTCTCCAGGTCATCAGTCTCGCCGTCTACCTCTCCGATAGACTTTCTCTTCTTGTGCCGGGTGTCATATCTAGAGGCATCGCCTCGCTTCCGCTTCTTGGCCGACTTGTCAGGAGAGGATGCAGCCGACCTGGTCACGGGAGTAAGTTTTCCAGGTGAGCGAGACTTGCTCTCGCGCGGCGCTGGCTGGGGCTGAGAAAGAGCAAGTTCCGCTGGCTCGTCCTCGTCTTCCTCATCTTCGTCATCCTCTTCATCGTCGTCCTCTTCATCGTCGTCCTCTCCACGCACGGTGATGCAGTCAAGGACAGCCGGCTTCCCCTTCCTCTTCTTCCGGTTTCCAGACCCTTTGGAGGCTTTGGGCGGCGACGTCGCAGGGTAGTTGCTAATCGGGAGCTCGCACCTTCTACGGTCCAACTCAACGACAAGTCGAAGCATGCTGGTCTCATCTCCGTCGCTCATCTCGAAGGAACGGTCCTTGTTAACCGCAGCCCGGGTTGCGGATCTCGTCAAAACAGTAGGCTGGGGGCTGGATGGTGCGTCGACAAACACCTCGTTACCAGACCCAGGCTCCTCCATGTTGATCACCCGGGTGTTCTTAGGGGTCGACGGGGCGCTGGCAGGTTGCGGTGCTGAGGCGGTCTCGGCTGTTGCCTGCTCGGGCTGCAGAGGCTGCATAGTCTCTTTCGCCTTTTCGAGAACAGGCGGTGGCAGCTCTGGCTCTTCCACGGCGCTCGAAGGCACCACTTGGAACGAATCGTCAATTGCTGACAGATCTGGGCTGGCTTCTCCGGATTGACGCTGAGAAGCACCGGCGTTTGTCAGGTGAAGCTCGGTAGGTTCATCGGTAGCTATTGCCATTTCCAGAGATGGCGAACCTGACACCGGCGATGAACTAAAGTGCCAGTCGTCAAGCTCACTCCGACTGCTGGTTCGGGACTTGATTTGCGGCAATAGGGGAAACGGCCGCGGCTCCGGGGGCGAAGATGGCGGGTCCGTCATATCTTGATCGTTGTCTGCCATAGCTACTGCTTGGCCTCGTCGGGGTGTTGGAGTTGAGCTGACGAAATCCTCATACCTCACGCTGCGCTTTGGCGTAACGTCTTTGGGGGTCTCTGGGATGCATTCAGAGACCACGGCCTTGGGTTCGACGGACGCATCTTCCTGTGTCTGCGCCGGGGGGCTAGAGCGCATATCCGGAAACAATGCTGCAGTGTCTTTCTGCCTCTCTCTGATTTCCTTCTGCCGTTCAGTGAGCACCTGAGACTCGGGGTTGACTGCCGGGTTCAACGGCGACTTCTCGATGGGGGCAAATTGGATTTGCGAGTCGTCATGTCTCAAACGAGCAGTCGCGGCACTACGTCGGCCCCCGCTTCGAGTCCTCCTGGGAGTGCTGTCCAGCTTCTTCCTCGCGGACAATGATGCCTTGGTCAAGCTGAGAGGGGATGAAAAGTTGATTGGTCTGATTCGAGAAGATCGTGTTGAAGATACGGTGAGCATCTCAATGTCGTCCTGGGACTCAACGAAGGAATGGTTCTGATCTGTGGATGCCTCACGAGTAGATTCCAGGCCCGGGAGAACAATATCTACAGTGGATTGGACGGCAAGCAAAACGGTCTTGAGATGTTCAGGGTACTGAATGCTCTCCGCATTTTCGTAGATGAGGTTCCATGCTTGTGCGACCGAGTTGACGACGTGCCGGTGCTTGCTTTCGAAGGCAGCACAGACAAGTTCCTCGAAAGCCTCAAGTTGAATTTCTGATGATGTAGCGTTAGGCAGGATGATACCCCTCACAGTATCCCAAAGGGCCTTAACCTGTTCATGGTTAGTAAGATATATTCTGTAATTGACCGGGCAACTTACAGCTTCAGAGTCGGCAGGGCTCTGGCTAGCTTTGATAATACCCTGTGAATCCCGGATCCACAGGACAAGACCACTCTCCAAGTTTGACACCGTTCTAGGGGCGAGCTCAAGGTTACAGCGGGACAGAAATCCGCCGCATTCCTTGAGGAATAGAGTGGTCGAGTCATCGAGGTTGCCAGGCAAATTGGCCTCGTAGAGCCGTTCCAGCAGATCGTTGGTCAGTTTGTACAGGTTATCGAATGGGTCGAAGGAGGATGACCTGGGCCCCGCAACGGCAGTGCCCCAGAGCCGGCGCCGAGCTGCTTCTACAGCCTGCCTATCCAATGGATGCTTGGCAATGAATAGCAATTCTGCGGCAGCTGTGACGGTCTTTGCAGAGACCACGGAAGCACTATCGGTTGGGATGGATTCGCGAATAACCTTGGCGAGCGGTTCAATGACTCCCAGGGCTCGTCCAGCTTCGCCAGTCTCTTCGCTCGCGCGATTGGACAAGGCCGTGAGAAGCTGACACCAATGTACCCAGGGAAGATCGGGAGCCTCCTTCCATCCTCGCTCCAGAAAGCGCACAACCGTGCGATACTCGTGACCAAAGGCGGGCTCGCCAGCAGAGCTTGTGGTTTGTGCACTGTTCTGGGACGAACTAAAGGTAGAAGCCAGATACTCTGCTGCGATGACCCATGATGCGTAAGGAGGATGACTAGCTGAAGAGGACCATATAGGTGTGGCGGCCATCATTTCTTGTGCGAGTTCGAAACGAGACTTCGCTGACCTTGGCTCGAAGAACGGTTTAAAAACGGTCCTGTAGAAATCGACAAATTCCTCGTTGTCGCCGATGCCTGGAGGCAGCCTCGACATCAATCCGGCGAGATGTTGAAGCGGTGTCCGGGCATCACCTGTAGTCTTTGCGGGCTTGTGAGAAGGGGTCGAGACAGGAGTGAAAGTTTGAAGCCGTCCAAGAGATATCATCTTCTCGGTGAAGGGTAAAGGACCAAGGGCTTCCACAGTGACCGTAATAAGCTCCCTAGCACTGGCCAAGAATCGCGTTGCTGTGTCGAGGCGCAAGAATTTAATCTCATCCAGGCCAGTCTCCCAACGCTTGAGCAAAAGTCCGCACATCTGCGAGATGAAGGCGGTGGTATCGACAGAGACCTTGATTTCCTTGGATGCTGCGGAAACCATTGCCCCGACCAAGGTCCTCCACAGGCGATGAATGGGGCTGTTTTTGTCCGAAAGCTCCAGGAAGTGCCTCTCCATGATGGGCTCAGTGACCTGGAAAACCCGTGAGGAATTACGCCGAAGCCACTTGGGGTCAATAGCCGGCAACTCATGTGGTCGGGCGAGAAGCGTTTCTCTAATGCGCTCTTCCCTCCATAGCCGCGGTGTGGTTGAGTCGAAAAGGCCGGTCAGAATCAAGGTTGCCTGCCGCATGTGCTCGTCGACGGCATCGGGATTCCTTGCATGTGCCTTGGGAGCCTCTGTGAGGGGCTTGACACAAGCATCCCAGTAGCTCTCTAGAAGTGTTGTACTCGTGCCAGGCTTGAAGGTGTAGTAAAGGAGGTTGCAGACACTTCCGAAAACGACCTCTCGGGTTTGCTTGCTAGTATATTTCGATTTGAGCTGACTGCCCAGAGGTTGATAAAGTGTAGGTAGCAGTTTGGTGAAAGACTGCCCCTCGGTGTGCATAGACCAGACGAAACGGTTCCAGGCAAAGTTTGCCTCTTGCTTGGTCTGGGGATGGTCGTTGTTGTTGAAGCCCATCTGAATCAGCTGCAACCACTGGTTGAAGAACTGCCACCGGTCGAGCGGGCAGCGCAAGAAGAGGATGATGATGCTCCAGATTTTGGGAACAGCAGCAGTCAATTGCTTGTCATCTTTGTCCTTGGCCATGGCACGAAGTTGCTGGTGGTAGTACTCTGCGAACTTCATCTCTTCAATGGATGTATCGAATAGTTCCATCACCTTCCGCGAAAGCGATTTCTCCTTCCCAAAGGTGTAGACAGCTTCAAATCCGAGGGATATCGCAGCCGATCGCAGCTCTTTAACCTTGCTCAGCATATCCGTGAGAAGATCGTTCAGCCAGTCGGAGTGAAGGACCATCAGCTGTCTTGACTGCTGAACTAGGCGCTTGTAGATCAAGATCCGAGACATTACTATGCTCTTTCCCTTGAGATTATCTTCAATGTTGCGCAGAGCGGCGACCAGACGCCGGACACGTTCAGAGGTCATGACTTTGGGAGAGAAGTCCTGGGTAGCGACAGCGTGCATCAAGTGTCGAGCAATGTCTTTGGGTGTACTGGAGTCCTCGAAGGATCGGATGCAGTGGTCAATGAAGAAAACGCCAAAATCGCTGGGTATCGTCGAGGCGATGGCAGGGAAGTGCAGAAAGGTAGCGAGGAGGCGGAGGGCGTTGTTGACGAGGGGCGCGTCCGGTCCGCCCGAGGCAGAGTTTTTGGCGGTGATGTCTCGCTGAATGAACTGAACAAACAGTCCCATCTTGGCCTGAAGGGCAATCCGGTCTGGAAGATTGTTGGACGTCTTCAGCGTGTTGACCAAGGTTGAATAGGCATCTCGCTTGGAGTCTCTGTCAGCGCCGGCGAGCTGCTTCACGGTTGATTCCAACATGTCGGAGATGTTGACCGAAGTCGCCAAACCATCTGCCTTGGTACTGGTGTTGAGGGGGCTCGGCGAAGGCGTCTGTTTGAGAATGCCCTTGACGGGTTTGGGTTGGGTCGACGACGGCACCGAAAGGGGCGATCGCTTGCCAGAGACGTTGACGCCTTGGTAATGGGACGCCTCGTTGTACTGGGCTTTTGCGGAGAAGCCCACCCGTTTCCTTGCTCTTCGTACACTCGGGTTCGTGGAATCGGTTCCGGAGAGTGGTGAACAGCCACTCGGTGGTGTGTGGAGACTCGAACGAGGGTCGGAGGAGGGAGGAAGGACAATAAAATGCTTCGGTGCGAGGGTGGCATCGGCAGCTTGGCTGGTCTCGCGGGGCGGTGTCGGTGGACGAGGAGGTAACGACTCTAGTCGGCTCGACACAACTTCGACAGATCCCATGGCTGCGAGGTTTCCCGTCAGGTGTGGGAAGGGGGCGCCGAAGACCAGCAAGCTCTGATCCTATCTCGACTGGCGCATGCGTACGTTGGACTCCTGCCAGCAGAGATGGAGGGAATGACGATGCGTGGAACCAAACGTAATGTACAATACTCCTGCTCTAGCTATGCAAAAGATGCAAAAAACAGGAAAGGTGGTGGTGGAAAGAGGGGGGTGTCTTTCCAGCGTTAACGAGAGTAAAGGATTCCGTAAGGAGACAGAAGAAAGAGCGAGGCCATGCACAGATATCCGTACGGATATGAGGATGGGGTTGGGGGGCCGGAGTCGTGGTTCGCGAGTACTCCTCGTCAAGGGTGGAGCGAGCTGGTTAATTGGCCGGCGCTTGACGACTTTTGGTTAAACACGTCGACGATGCACGTAAAAACGCGAGGTGAGCGCGCGAAACCACTTAAAGTGGTGGCCCGTGCCAGGCGTGTATCCCGGTCGTTTCGTTGCCTGGTTGCCCGGGGGTTGGGCCGCTGGCACGACCCCGAGTGGGGCAGTGGAATTCCATCTCGGAATTTGCATAGCGTGCAGTGAGTGAGTGCATGTACCCGTGAGAATGGCCGTCACACAGCAGCTGTGCAGAAGGACCACGCGTGCTTAGGTAAGCTGGTCCCGCGCCTGAGCTCATCTGTGGCTGTCGCAAGAAAGAGGGGCGCCGCAGTGGCTGTCAAGACAGTCCATCTCGATGCTCAAGCTTAGGGGTCTCTTTCTCCATATTGGCTTCAACGTCACCTGAACACCGACCGACATCGCATACTGGATACCTAATCGAGGCTCCCCCAGCTTGTAGTTGATGCACCACCGAACCTAGGTAGGTAGTGGAGATTGTCGGTCAAATATCGAGCTACCACTTGAAATTGGCCTAGAGTGCCACAAAGCACACTGAATCGTACAAGCTTTCTCGACCACTGCAGGCAGGCGATAGTCCTGCTGCATTTGAACATATAGGTAATACAATCTCACACTTGCAACTCATATTCACACAAGTACTCGACCTAGAATGGCCTCCAAGTTGAAACGAATGCTAAGCGTCAAGGAGCGCAGAGTGAACCGACGACTGTCTTTGCCGAGTTTACCGAGGCTCCTTCAGGCCTCCATTCTCGACTCCAGGCCCAGTCCGGCACGCCAAACCATGTCGCAGCCCCTCGCCATGCAGGCCAACCTCGCCGGCCCAGGTAGGTTCTCGTCATCCCGTGAGGCTTTGTTACTCTTCAGCTGACGATTCCATTAGCAAAACTTGAGGCAGTCAAAAGCTTGATGGACAAATTGGGTGAAGACTTAAACAATCCTGTCTTGCTCCCTGAACGTAAAGCCCACCTGGCTCATGTGCATCCACGGGATCTTACAGCTAATTGTTGCAGAGCGCGATGCCGCACTAGAAGAGCTCAAGGTATACGGACGGGATCCCACCAATGCTGATCCCATCTTCACTCCAGAGGTCAGACTCTCCGATCTTTTCGAGGTCCTTCGGCACTCACAACCCATAGGGCATCGAGATCCTCGCAAAATACGCGTTCACCAACCCTTCAGACTCTACAGCCAGAGCTGCTCTCAGAGTTCTAGCCAATTCCATGCTGCTGAACCCCACTGCCCGACAAACATTTGTTGGTCTCGGCTATGAAGAACTGGCCTGTAAGAGGTTGAGAAACGACAGCTTCGATGACGAGTTTCTTGTCTCGAGAGTCATCTTCCTTACAACGTACGGCACCAATGTTGACTTGCTCGCACTGATCCAGAAGCACCAGCTGGCAGAGATTATTGTTGGAAACTTATCCAAGCATGCCAAGCTTCTGACTGATCGTGAACCAAAGGCGCCGGTTGACCCTATGGAGGATATGGCGCTGAATGAGACATTGAAGCTGCTTTTCAACGTGTCCCATTACTGCCCCTCTGAGGTTGATGCTTTCACGGGCTGCATACCACACATCATTGCCTTGCTCTGGAAGCACGACGTTCCTTCCGACAAACCCCTCAACCCGCCTTTCAATGCCCTCGTCAACGCGCTGCTCGACTTGAAGTTGGAAGACAAGGACATCCAAGCATCCATCTACCCCAAGGCCGAACCCAACATGCTGGCGGAGCGCTTGATTGAGATATTAGATCCGGCGCTGAAGGCGTACCCCGACAACGAACTCGAACAGCTTGTGACACCGCTAGTCGGCGTTTTGCGCCGGGTCTATGACGGTGCTCCTGAAGAAGTCAAGAAGTATGTCAGGGAGGCTCTTCTCCCGACTGAAGAGGACAGGAAAGAGGTTCTTGGCCGTGGTTCATCCCTGACGTCACGGCTGCTGCGTAACTCGACGAACCCACTGACTCCTCATCTGCGCGACGCCATCTCACGTCTTCTCTTCGACATGTCAGACCAGGATGCGTCCAAGTTTGTCCAGAACGTCGGATACGGCTTTGCCTCTGGTTTCCTCTTCCAGAACAACATCGAGATCCCAGCGAGCGCATCCGAAGCCTTCAGCACTGGCGAGTCCCAGAAGCCAGTTAACCCTATTACTGGACAGTTTGTAGAGTCCGAAAAGCATGTAGATGTCCCGGAAATGACGGAAGAAGAGAAAATAAGAGAAGCGGAGAGGCTCTTCGTACTATTTGAAAGGTAAGCCAAGCCCGGCGTTTGTTTTTGAGCTCACGCTAACGATGTGAAAGACTGCGCAAGACGGGTGTTGTCGATGTCCAGAACCCGGTCGAGATGGCAGCGAGATCTGGACAACTTCACGATTTTGGAGATAAACGAGTAGAGGAGGTCGATGAGTGAGTGTTGTGTTTAAACAGCCCAGAAGACAACTAGGATAAACTACATTTGCCTCCAGTGACCGGTCAGTGTATCGTCAATCAACTCAAGTCCATATACCTGTCGAATGGCATTGCGGTACCCCTGCTGAGTTTGCCCAAGTCCAAGTGAGAGCTTCAATCAAGCCTATTAGCGGCGCTTATTATATGCGTGCTTTTTAAGCATACGTCCTGGGCTCCAAGCGCCCACAACCAACAATCCAGGGATGAACGGTTTGTTTGCTCCCTTCTCTTTCTTCCGGCCTCTTTGGAAGGCGTTCGGTCTCCTTGCTTCCATGGTTTTCCGTCTCTTCAGCCCCTGCAGTTACGTTCTTTGATGCCGCCTACCATTCAAATACCATCATCCTAGGCAACCACACAAGATATTCGCGCCAGGTCCCAACATACAGCAGCCTTGCCCTAGATACCTGCTTGGTGAGAGTAATAAGCCAATATTGAAACTGGAGTCGGGTCTTGTGGGATTGTACCTGCCTCGCTTTAAACATCTGATCCCGAGGTAGATACCTACCTACCTACCTACCCAAAGCGAGAGGGATCTGTTCCTTCTATTGTTATCCAAACCGTCCTAAAACGTAAGGTAGGTAGGTGCCTAGATACGTGCCCAAGGCTCTTCCCCAAAGCCTGAAGATAGTTAATTCGACCAACCAGCTTCATATACAGGCTAGGTGGGTACACTTACCGCGCTTCAGCCCTCTTTTCTTCAGCCCTCGTCTACCATTATTTCTCTCCTTTATTTCATTCTTCAAGCAAGACTTTGGCCTGCATCGATATGCCATCTTCCCCTTCCGCCAGTTCTGAAAGCACTCTGCCAGAAACAGCGAGCTCAAAGCCCAGAATGTCTGCGCCTCGGGTTTTCAAGGGTCGCGAGGAGGAAGTGACGATGGAACAGCTCGCCGCTTCGAGCGCTGCAGCGTAAGTAATCAACAACAAAGCACACCAAGCTTCCATTGTACTAAGACCTTGATAGAAAAGCCCAGTTAACCAGCGGGGACTCTGACGAGGAGGAGATACTCCTGGTCAAGTCTGACATAACCTCCAGTCCAGCCGCCAATGCAAGGCCCGTCGTCGTCAGCAAGAAGCGCAAAGCAGGTCGCCCTACCAAGGCGAGTAGGGCTGTCAAAAAGTTCAAACTGCCTGAAAGCCCTGAGGTCTCTGTCGAAACTTCGCATAGCACAGTCCCATCGGCCGATAACTCGTCTTCCTCGCCTGAAGCGACTCCGGACTCTCCTTCCCTCGCTACACGGAAGGTTCGCAAGATCAGCGAATACTCTCAGAATTTATCCAACCAGCGAGCAACGACCATGACCCAGGTTCAACCTTTGGATCAAGAGCTCAGTCAAGGTGCCAATGTGCACGACGCCGATGGCGATGTGCAGGAAGACGCTATCCCCGAGCCTGTCTCGCTTCCTACCCGGCGCGGTCGCCCGCGAAAGAACCAGACACCCATTCCGGTCAACGCAACTGGCACAGGCAAGTCACATGGCACTTAAAGCCACGCTGCTCTAGCTCGTCTCAACTCACAACCGTATTGTCCGGGCGATACGCAGAAACTAACTAACGTGGGATAACAGACTCGGGTCGATTCACCCGCGCCTCTGCTCGCAGTGGTTCCGAGATAGCCGCTCCTGCCAGAGCTCCTCAGGCTAAGGCTCCTCCGGCTAAGAAGGTACCTGCGTTCTGATAGTTCTTCGTGTTTTGAGATTCCAAACTGACCAAGAGAATGGCAGGCCTCTCTAAGTTATGGCCGAGGCGTTGGTCGACCCAAGAAGACTCCCCGCAAGGGAAAGCCGAGCACTCCGCAGTTCACCAAGGAGGAGTATGCTGTGGAGAAAATTGTCGACTCCCACATCGATCCTGTTACCAAAGAGCAGATGTACATGGTGAAATGGAAGGGTTACGGCGCGAAGGATAACACCTGGGAGCCGATGAAGAACCTTGCAAAATGCAGCTCCTTGATCAAGACCTTTACTACCTCTCAGAATTCCAAGAGAAAGGCAAGGGGAAGGAAGTAAAGGGCGTTGGTTAGGCCGTGCCAATGACTCGACCTGCATCGTCGTTATCAAGGCGCAGGTCGACAACCCGGGTTGGACTTGAGTTTGCGTCGTGCGGATCACTCTACTTTGATTGCAAGGCGTTCAATCATTATGAAAATGGAATACTGAAGGCCCAAGGGATATAAGAGCTCCTTGAATTGGGTTGCCTGGAAGCACGTTGCCTTCGCATTTGAGCATATGGTCGGGGCTGCATAGAGACGGGATGACGTGGAGTGGTGCAGCTTTGGTATCTACCGACAGCAGATTGGCCAACTAGCCTAGCTTAGCTCCCCACATGATATTCTCCGACTGGATGATTTACCATCCCCTTGCCTCTAATTCAGGGTTCACAGTGACCTCAACCCTTCCTTCAACGTGTCCGTCGCGCTGTGGCAGGCAGCCCCAACAATTGCCGCCTCTTAACTTTTTTCCCCTTTCGCCTCCACCCACTCTCCCGACTCTCTGCGCAAACTCCCTCCCTCAAGGCTTCGACGGCGTGCTAAACCAAAAGGTCCGCGATACGCGACACACTCCCAGAGCAAAACTCCACCAAGTTCCCCCGCCTCCCCGTCGGCAGAAGCCTCGCCATCGCAAACATGGACGTCGTCCGCTCCGCCCTCCAGCCGATTACCCACAGCCTTCCGGCGCCGATCCGCGATCTCGGCGTCTCCATCATCGGCGAGCAGTGCTACAAGTCCCTCCTCCTGGACATCAACGTTGATGACGTCGACTGCATCAAGCTCGGCCTCTCCAAGGGCGTCGGCCTCGGCATCGTCGGCGTCTCGGGCATCGTCAAGCTCCCGCAGATCCGCAAGCTGACGGCCTCGCAATCGGGCGAGGGCATCTCGGTGCTCTCGTACCTCCTCGAGACGGCCTCGTACATCGTGTCCCTGGCCTACAACTACCGCAACCAGTTCCCCTTCAGCACCTACGGCGAGACGGCGCTCATCATGGGCCAGAACGTCATCATCACCGTCCTGGTCCTCAACTACACCCGCCGCGCCGGCCTGGCCGCCGTCTTCGTGACGGTCTTGGCCGCCGCCGTCGCCGCGCTGTTCACGGGCAACCTGGTGGACATGCAGACCCTCGGGTACCTGCAGGCTGGCGCGGGCGTGCTCAGCGTCGCGAGCAAGGTCCCGCAGATCCTGGCCATCTGGCAGGAGGGCGGTACCGGGCAGCTGAGTGCCTTCGCTGTAAGTTTCTCCACCTCTCCCCCCTCCCCCTTTTTTTGTTTTTGTTTTTAGCCCCCTTTCCCCAAGACTTCGGCTGCTAACGTGGCGGGCCTCCAGGTCTTCAACTACCTCGCCGGCTCTCTCTCGCGCATCTTCACCACCCTCCAGGAGGTGGACGACAAGCTCATCCTTTACAACTTCATCGCCGGCTTCATCCTGAACGCCGTGCTCGCCGCGCAGATGGCGTACTACTGGAACGCGCCGTCCAAGAAGGCCAAGGGCAAGCAGAAGGTCCCCGTCGCCGCCGCTCCCTCCAGCGGTTCTTCCACGGCCACGTCGACGCCGCCCAAGAAGGGCCCCAGCACGCGCCGTCGCGCATAAGTATGTGGCAGGAAACCAAGATGGTAGTCGGCTCTCTTTTTTCTTCTCTTTTTCGGGGGTTGCTAGGGGCGTTTATATACCATGCTTGTTGCTTCGGTAATGCAGTGGGCGGATCATTAATAATTGGCCATTGCCTCCCAATGTGTGCAATCTTCCTTTGATGAGTATCGCCCAACTTGTTTCATTTGATGTGCTACCGGGCTGCCGGGCATGCTTCTTTGAAGAGTCCTGTATCTCTATCTGTATTCTCCCCTTGTTGGTATTAATGCCGGGGTGTCTTGCCCAGTATCTCTGCACTGAAGATTCCCCAGAACGATGATCTACTTTGGCTTTGTAGCCTAACAGAGAAGGAACAGATGCATGTTTTTGAGGCCGCGGCCTCGCCATATCTCCCATTTGCTTCCCGCACCACACACCCCCGAACCACTAAACGAAAAAACTCGAAGCAGAAGCAAATGGGTATGCCCGTAGGCAGTGACCCCCAAGGTCGTAATCGTAACATCGTCTACTGGCGCTCAGGTTAGAACACAGGGATGGAGCGACGGGAATCAAGGAGAACCTACAATCGTAATCCAACAAAACAGGCCGCAGCCGCTCAGTTGCGCAGGGCGAGGAGGGAGATGAGGCCCGCCGCGAAGGCCACGACCCACACACCGCAGCCGACAAGCAGCATGATGCGCAAGTTGCGCCTTTGGTGGAAGGAGAGGCCGGAGCACTCTCCGCGGGTGATGGCCGCGAGCAGTCTGTCCCCCGAGAGGGCGAGGATGGCGAATCCCACGAAGGGAAGGACGCCGGTGGTCGCCATGACGGCGCAGTAGAACGCCTTCTGGCGGCGCACCGCCCTCCCGGAGAGCGGGAGGTCTCTGACGCTCGCGGCCATGTCGGCGAGCTCGGAGTCGGTGCCCTGGCCGCCCAGTTGACGGACGGCCTGGAGGGCGCGGTACCTCGCCATCACCTCTTCCGAGTAGAGGTGAGGCGAGGACCTCCGGCCCGCCGACGGGTCGTTGGCCAGGGCCCCGACCGCAGCCTGGTGGCTGGCCGAGGCGTTGCGCCTCGCCGCGGCGGCGGTCGAGGCCCGCTCCCTCGACAGCGGGGTTGGGGCCCGCCCCGAGTACTGGGTTGAGCAGTACTCGTGGGCGGGTTGCCCCAAGGTGTTTTTCCTGTGTCCTAGATTGAGATGAATTAGAAAACGGTTGACTCAAAGGTATGTTGGCAAAACGAAGGCTTGTTTCATACGAGGGAGCGTCGAGAGGAGGGAATTGGAACTTCGAGTGAGGGTTTCGACCGTTTTCCAACGTGATGACTTGAGTGTGAGTTTTCGAGCCGAAATTCGAACGCGATGGATTTGGAGCGTTGTTGATGAAGGAGGAAGAAGGAAGAGAAGGAGAAAATGACAGAAGGTGTGGGAGGGCAAGAGTATTTAGGGCAGGCCATGGGCGGGAGAAGCGGGTACTTACCTGGGATAGAGAGCTTGTGGCAGTCAAAGCCGGTGTTCTTAATCTGAGAGAACGTTGAATGTGCGGAGTCCTTTCGCATGGTTGGGCGAACGGGAACGTGGCTACCACCCTGAGACGACAAAGACAGACCAGGTGACAGGATACGGCCAGAGAGAGTCTGGTCTTCAAGACCACTGGCTCGGCGGACAGCTTGTCGTCTGGCAGCATCCTCAAGGGGGAGCAAGGGGAAGGGAAGATTGGCGTATGCGTTGCTGGCAGACTGTGTTGCTTCCATGGCTTGCTGGGCCCGTTCTCGCTCGGCACGGATGCGGGGCCATGAGAAGTCTCTGTATGGGGTAGGCATGGGCTCCAGCTCAATCTCCTCCCATCCTTCCTGGTGAAGCTGTCTCTGCTGGAATACACGGCTTGGAGGTCTGACAAAGGAAGGGGATGGAGAACGCGAGGCCATCGACAGTTGCTGGGTGCCCTTCTCCCACCAGGCCTTTGTAGCTGAGGGCTTTCGACCGGCAGGTGCTCCTGTGCGCTGATTCTGTCGGACCAAGAGTGCATCAGAGACATTGGCGATGCTGCTTCCAGTCATAACACGGCCAACAGCGCCAGTAGTAAATTCACGGTCGTCAGTGACAGTTCGCCAGTCTTCGTCTCCCTCCAGGCCTGTTCGGTTCTCTGTGTCGCCTGATGCCACTGTTGCCATCCGAGTGTTGTCAATGGCGCTGTAGGGCTCTGTGGCTTGCATGTTGACCTCATCTTCATTCTGAACTGTGGAGACAGGGACCTTGATGCCGGATTGAGTGATTTGCCATTCTGAGTGTATGGCTGGGGCGTGATAGAAGTCCTCCTTTTGTTGACCGGAACGCATGCGGTAAGGTGACTGCTGTGAATTGTAGGTGCGGGAAGACAGGCCTTGACGAACAATAAGACCACTAGAAGGCAGACTGAGTCCGGTGGCATGGTGGAGAGCTTGGGAAACCTCCTTCTCAGCATGAGGGCGTAAAAAGACTTTCTTGTCCTCAGGCTCTGATGGCTGAGCGTTGGTGTCTGAAGCATGGGATGATGTGCCCGAGAAAGCATGGAATGGGTTCAGACGACTAACAGAAGCCTTTCCTTTGTCCTCGCCGATGAACTGTCCCTCCGATGTATCCGAGATATCTCCATCATAATGAGACTCAGGATGGGTAACATGCGCTGTGGTAGGGATAGGCTGCATTGTGGGGATAGCAGGAGGGGGTAGAGCACCGCGGTCAATGAAGATCGGGTACAGAGTGCCGTTCTGACCAGAAAGATGAGTTGCTTCAAGATTGTCGATAGTAGGCTTCTTCTTGATGACATCATCCAGGTGAGACTGGGGCAACTGCTGGGATGAGCGCTTGAGGTCTGGAGAGATTGGAGGGGGTAGAGTGGGCGATGATGCAAGAGCAGGGGAAGACTTGGGCTCGAGTTTGACTCTGTCTTGAAAAGAATCGTCATCGGTAGATGGGTAATGACCATCACCATCTTCCGGATAGAAGGAGGAAGCATCTGGGCAATCGAACGTTGCTTGCTGGCCATCAAAAGGGTTGTTAGTGGCGTTGTGTTGATTGACTTTCTCCTTGGATTCATGAATTGAGGACACCGAGCTGTTGACAAAGGTGTTCTCATTGTCTGATTCACAAAGAGAGATAGACGCGTGAGGGCCTTGATCGGTTGACTTGGTCTGAGACTCGATGGCGGAGACAGAGGACTGGTTGGTGAACTTGCTCTCGTGGCCAGACTGATTCTCTGCAGCAGGCTGCTGTGACTGTTCTGCGTTGGTCTGTGACGCAAGCTGTCTGGGCGCGTTAGATACTTCCAGAATTTCTTCAACTTGCTCATGAGTGAGTTGCCCCTCAACGCAAAGGTCTTCCTCAATAGGAGTTTTGGGAGTAGGCGGAACGATGTGTCGATGTGCCTCGTTGAAAGAATTGTACAGAGGTCGGTTGGGCGTGAGAGACCGCTTAGAGAGCCGCTGAATAAAGTGATTTTAATTCTCTAAGCTCAAAGCAAATAAATGAAGAATGCTTACCTCTTGGGTGTCCTGATTGTTTGACATCCTTGCAGTGAATGATTCTTTCTGTGCCAGGTAAAGAAGAAGGGGAGAGAAAGGTTGTTCTCTCGGATTTGTCCTGGTTCAATAAGGGCAAAAAAGCAATCAAGTGCTTGGGTCTTTCCGCTGGAGGTAGAAAAGCCTGAAGATGTCGAGGCTCTTGCTTGTATGAAAGCTGCTTAGAATTTCTCTTCCAAACCTTTCCTTTTGTTCGGATCGCAGTCTAGGTGAAAAGCGATGGGAGAAAGTGATGAAACAAGCACAAGTTGTCGACAGGCCGTGAGAAGTTGGTGGGAAGCCGCAATCTCCAAGATCAGAAGTGAGCGATCATTCAAGGTAATGATATGAGTCGTTCTTTCCAAAGAATGATTCTGAAGAGCTGCCTTTGCGAAATGCTGCCGATTTTGTTCCAGGGCCTTTTGTAGTGGAATACTGGTGTGTTTGAAGCCGCAAGAAGTCTTGACCGCAACAAAACAAAAGAGGTGAGGGGGTGCGCTTAAAGCAAAGCAAACAAATTCTGATGCTCAGGTAGGTTTGAGAAGAGAGATGAGAATAACCTCGTGTGCGGACAGAGTATTGGATGGGTGGAAGGAAAAGTATAAAGGAAATGGTTATGAGCGAAAGGGTTGAGGGTGAGAAGAATATCTCCAGGCAAGGTGTGAGGGAGAGATCAAAAAGAAAAAGGGCAGTGGAAGTGGGTAGAAGAAGTTTATCTGGTGCTTCTGGTTGCAAAAAAGGAAGGAGCGACAACGCAGGTAGATTTGGTTGCGTAGCCAGGAGACGTGATGCCGGGCTCGAGATGACAACCAGTACAAGTGTAAAGACCAGGTCTTCAGCCCGCCCTTCAGTAAGCTGTTTACCTCCCCGGATCCCCAATGCGTGCTACACTGCATAAATACAGCTGTACTCCTGGGGCTGAACAACAAACAGTGAGCTGCGTTTCTGCAGCATCTTGTTTTTGTATAATAACACCCGTACTAGGAGCACTGGCCTGTTGTACTTCATATCGGATGATGTCCAATATTGTTGCCCACTCCGAGCCACATTTGGAACAGCACTCTGACTATATTCGAACTTCAGTAATCAGATACTGTGGAATCAAATCGTATCCTGCCAATGTCTGCTCCGGTCGCTTGGGCCTAAGAGAAGAGAACATCATAGGAGTGTCATTGCTAAGGGCAATGAATCAATGAATCACGGGACGGCCGCCAGACCAAGGTGAAGGCCTTCATTGACTTTCTTGGCTAGCATAAGTGCCTTGACAACTCAACCGTCGACTGTCGACCCGATCTCGGATATATGTTGAGGCAGCCAGTGATGAACGGGCAGATTTAGAATATAAGTGACATGGTAATGCTCAAGAAAGTAACGATCAAATAGTCATTCAAGTATTTGTTGACGAGGATATACGGAATGAGATTGTAAATACAGATGGCCGAGTTCAAGAGGATGGGGTTTCGGAATTTCGATGGCCGACCTTTCAGTTTTCGGGAGGCTCTTCTCAATGCTCATGACAAAATGGACACAAAGACTCGGGTTGGAGACTAGAGATGTTTGTGGTCTTTTGTCGTGAAGATTTCTACAAAGGTTAGTTGATCGATACTGGAAGACACGTTCAATAAACCATTTCGTCGCTTGACCCCTTCCCGGCCATGACTTTATCACGAGATGCGGAAGCCGTCGCACCGGCAACTTGAGAGTTGAGTTGTCTAGACAAGCCTCCCGGGAAGGAATGGAATGTCGTCGGAGTAGGCAGGCACAACCGGCAACCCACAGACCAATGGCCGGAGGTCCATACCTACTCCAGAAGGGAAGAACTGATAATAGGCGATAAGACACGATTAGATACCACCTTATCGATAAGAACGAACCCTGGAATCTTTGATTTATTTGTTCTACAAAGTACCTACCTGTTTACCAGTTGGTTGGTTAAGTGCTATAGGTACCTAGGCACGCAAGTACCTACCTAGCAGTCACGTACTCCGTAGAGGGTCCCAAATCCACAGGTGGCTATGGCCTCCAGATCCGCTTTTTCACTTTGTGTGTCGTCGGCATATCTGATGCGATCGTTTCTCCGTCCGCTACCATCCACCCACCCGCCCGCCTCACACGTCTCGGCGTATTTGAAGTTGTTCTGGGTCCTACCGCAGTCTCAGCGCCGCCGCGTTGCCACGTACATATGTTCAAAGACCCAAAGGTTACAAACAAACCTTTGGCAGCGTCTGTTTCCATTCCATGTCACGCATCCCAATCTGTTGACTCCCAGATTGGGACCGGCTGACAGTTTTTGCATCCGTCGACCTTCCACAGCTTAGGTACGATCAACAAAAGCCGCCGGTCCTTGAGAACCAATTTAGCGGAGGGACGCCGACAAGTCTACGGATATCAATTGCGGGAATGGATCTGCTCGTGCGTTGCCGATCTACAGAAGACGAAACAATTCTCCTCATCGAGTACGCCAAATGACCTTGGGACGGCATCGCACTTCAAAATCTCCACAATATCCCCCCTCCGGAGAGGGGAGGGGAGGCCGGCATGCTATAATCATGGATTCCGGCCGAAGCCTCGAAAAAAGACACGAGGGGATACGAATAGATAAACTTTGGCTTGCCCGCAGTCCGTGCTCGTCTCGCTCGAGTCTAACCGTTAGGGGCCTCACGACGGTTGACAGGCGCAAGCACTTTATCGCGTTGCGGGCCTCGCGACGTAAAGAAGGGTGGGATTGCATAGGTACCTTTCCTACTTCGTACGGGTGGGCCGTACGTAGGTAGGATGCGAACGACAGGTATGTACAATACACACTACGTACGGATACGTACGTAAATCGTATTTGTACATGGCTTCTCGGTTCGGCTGAGACTCGACGAACAGATGAACAAGCAAGATCCCAAACAAGGCAAGCCGAAAAAGCAGGGATGGGCACCGAACTGGACGCCCGGGACCCATCCCTGATCAAGACAAGGCGAAGAGAAGAGCATTGTCGCACCCCAAGTTCCTGCTACCACCAATGCAGCAAGCAGTCCCTGCCCGCTGTCAACGTAGGTACCTACGAATAGGTACCAGACCCGACCCTCGTCTCCTTGGAAGCCCACTGCCTCGCCTCTGCATCAACAACAAACAAGAACAACAACAACAACAACGATTGCAACGAATCCTTGATGCATCGCAAACACATCGCATACGCATGGCATCGCGGCGCAGCCGTGGATCGGATTTCTGTTTGCAGTACACTGGCCCGACTCGACGAGGTGCAGGAGTCAGCTTCCCAGTCATATTTTGGTCATTCCTTGCCAATTCGACTGGGCTTGTACCGGAATCTATCCCGCGGACCGTGGGTCTCTTGAGGCGTCATGGATGATGGGCAGGCTTGTAAGTCAGCAACAAGAAAAGAGGCCGGGCGTTGCGTTGCTTCAGTGGATGGCAATCTCAGCGGATGGCAATCTCTTCAAGGGTCCGAGTGAGTACTGGAAAGCCTCATCTAAGGAGGCGACCAGAGCCGACGAGGGAGCAACATATGCACGGAGATGAGGCAACCAATGGAATCTCGATGCCGGGGACGCAGGGCCAATCATGCACGGCAAAATTCCAGCCCCTTTGCCAAAAAGTCGTCTTGTCGAATACCTGCACTAGGTCCGGCCCAGGTTCCGACTCCCTCGCCTCCCTCCCTGCTGGCGGCACCGCTTGCTTAACCCCACCGACCCTCGCATGCCTCGACCTGGATTGTAATCCCACCCTGTCTCTCTTTTCGATCCTGTTTCGAGTCGCCAGGCCGTCGAGCTGGGCGGCGGACTCGCGAATTCCCATTGTCTGGCCACAATGGGGGTACACACGATCGCCAGACACAAGAACATGAAAAAGAAGCACACAGGTTATTGGGTTGGTTGGCTGTCTACATATATGCGAGACAGCGGCAGCATCACCATCATCATGAAGCCTGCTATGCTGTTACATGCATGCATGCATGCACGCATGCACGCATAACCAGCAATGACCTGCCCAGCCAGCCAGCGCAGCACCATCTCACAACTGAGGCGTGCAATGACAGCCAGTCTCGGCGGGTACAAGGTTGGAGGGGGGGATGGAGCTTACACGGCGTAGGTTCGTCAAGTTTCAACGCCAATCCGCCTGGAGGCGCCACGTTCCTTGCACCGGTCGGGGTGGGCGGCAGCGATGGCCCCCGTACTAAATCTGCGATGCGCAACGCCGCATACGCATATCCGTCTTAGCTCCCTCACTCACCGCTCAGTACCACCACCTGTCCGCCCGGCTATTGTCCACCCAAATCGCTACATTGATTTTGTTCTTCTCGTTGGGATTCTGCAGACGAACAAGCCAAGGGGGGCCTAGATGGGTCTTGCAACGTTGTCCTGCCGTGAGCTGGGTCTCTCCATGCAGCTATCTCTCTCTCTCTCTCTCTCTCCCTCTCCGAAAGAACAGACTGGCTGCCGGGAAACGGCGGAAGCACCTGCTCCTCGCCTCACTTCTCCCGCACTCGGACTGACACTCTGTTTCGTTTCGCTGGCATGGTTCTCCCAAGCCATCCATTCCTCGTTGGTTACCGTACTTAACCACAACACACCCGGGGCCGGCCACTCTTCTCCACCGGCCTTCATGCGGTTTCCGGGCGCACATGACAACCCAAACCAACACAGGCCCCCCGTATTTCACCTTTAGACCCCCCCGGGCCTTCCAGCCTTCGTCCCTCCCCGACACTCCGAGCTTGCCCATTCCCCCCAACTTCGCCTTTTCTACCATTTGCAATATCTCAAGCATGTTCAATGGCGTTTTGGGTGGTTGGTGGGGAGGCAAACCCATTGTCCCAGTGCAACGGCCACGCCTTCAATCCCGACCTCTACGTTGTGGGTGGCAAAAGGAGGATTGGTCAACTTGATGAGGACGCTTTCTACGACGACTATCCGTACGCACACGACGAGACGCCTCCGCACAAAAGGTCCCGGATATCGCATCTCGCCCCAGACGCTCGCCGCAACTGCTCGCCAAGAGGTTCGGTGCCCGTTCAGAACCTGTCTTTTCTGGTCATTCGAGAGCAAGCGTCGCCGTCACCCGACCCAGCCGACGCCGATGTCAGCTCATCGCAAATGGAGCGAACCGCCTCCGGCCTCTCCATATCCTCAGACACAAACATTTACAGCGCTCAAAACGACGACGACGACTTGACGCTTCTGGACGACGACGCCGCGGCGAGACTGGTTGAAGATCGACTGCACCTCGGTCGGCGACGTACGAAGGACACTCAGCATGAGAGGATCCTGCGGTCCCTCATCCGCCCACGGTCCCGGGATGCCGAATTTTCCATTGACAACGCTGCTTTAGAGAGCATTTTCTCTGCCGCGAATGAAATCTTTTTCCACAACAGCTTATCGCAACGCGTCACATGGGACTGGTCTCATGCGTCTAGCGCTCAGTACAAGGATCACATCATCGGCACCACGGCTCTTCGACGTTCTAAAATGGGAGGCTTTGAGACTCTCATCGTTCTATCCAACCCAATTCTCAAGAACAGGCAATACAACCGACGACTGCTCATCTCTACGTTCTTGCACGAGCTGATCCACAGCTATCTCTTTATCAAATGCGGTGTCAAGGCTCGTGAATGCGGAGGCCATACGGCGGGTTTCCGAAGGATCGCCGAGCTCATCGATCTCTGGGCAGGTTCAGATAACTTGCACCTGCGAGACATGGAAGCCGACCTGGACCACTTTCGGGAAGATCAAGAGTACTTCCCAGCTGACGACATGAGCTCAATGAACACAGCATTCAGGGCCGTGTTTCCCGGGGTTCATGAAAACCTTGGCCCTAGCCATCATACACGTTACGAACACCAATATCACGAGCGATCTCGATATCAGTCCCATGAACGATGGGATTATTGCATCAACGACCACCGCGAGTATTTCCCAGCCAGCCGGGCCAGCAGTCCCACCTCCACAGTTCCCACAACTGAGGAGGACCCGGAAGACTTGGATCCTTTGGAAGAAGGCGAGATCCGCGAGCGACGTGGCCGACGCTTATGCCCGGACGACTACGTGCCCAGCAGGCATCCGTCGAACCACTGCGAACGACACTATGAGTCACACGACAGGCCTATTTCATATGACGAGCGATGGGCCTGTCCCGACGACCGCAGGGGCATTGTCGTACTGGGTTACGGCAATCCTCCAAACTCGGTCGTCCCGCCATACGTTGGGGGATGTCGAGACGCATCCCCAACCTGTGTATAGCATTTTATCACAACACTTGTATTTTCTTTTGTCTGGAGCTCACAAGAAGGCGGTCGGGTGGGTTTCAAAAGCATCTTAAGCATGGCGACGGAGTTATTCCATATACTACTGCGGGCGTGTCTACCACCACTGGGGGGTTTCTGGTGCATCATCATGGGTTGGCGGACGGAACATCATATCAGGCTATCATCTTTGTAATCCCACGCGTCTTCTACGTCATTAACTAGAGCTTTCATCCACGGGCCCGTCTTCTAGGCGGGCAACTACACCGCCCCCTCTATCATTTACTTCAAGCAAGCATTGGCTTCACCACTGGTCTTCCCCGTGCCTTTATGCGGCTGCCGTTGACGGTAATGCAGCAGCAGAACCCCGCTATGAAGCGTGCAAGCCCCGCTTACATCATACGTCGTCGCCGACGAAGAGGCTCAGGTCGATCGAGCCTCTGCTTCGAAACCATGCGACTCTCTCGAGAACGCTCTTGAGGGGGGCGTGCCCGCGCCTGCGACAGGTGTCAGATGTGCCGTATGTACCCAAGCGTCGCTGCGGACCAGAGCCGAGTTTACAAAATGACCCTACCAGCGACACAATCTTCGAAAGAGAGAAACAAACAACCAAAGAAACGTTTGGAAGTAACACACACACACACACACACACACAATGACGCGGCAGGCCGAAATGGCAGAATCGAAGCGAGCCAGGTTCCTCCCACAACAATGCACTCACCATTCTCAGAAAGCTCACCAGAATGACCTCCTTCAACCGCACTCATACAACATCAACGATTTCACCATCACCTTATCCGAAAGTATCTTGGGACCGGTTCAGTGGAACACATGCGAGAAGTCGCTGAAGAACACTGTCGCCCGCGTTTTATCCGATCAAGGCACCGAGACGGACCCGAATGTCGTTTCACTCGGCACAATTTTCTCCCTCATGAAGGCCATCGACGAGCTGTGCTTTTTGGGCTCGCTCTTCCCAACACCTCAGATCAATCACGTGTCCCACCCCGTGTTTCTAGAAGTCGGACAAGCACGAGGTCGTGTAGGTTGGACGCAACCTCTCCGGGGTAACAAGTCGTCTGGGGGCCCCAGCATCGCGATCCGTCTGAGCACGGTCCGCTACCATCTCGATGGCACGAGCACGCAACTGCCACTCAAGGAGCTCGTTCAAGTCGCGGTCCACGAGATGGTGCATGCGTATCTGATATTGTTCTCCTGCCGCCGGGAGCAGTGTGAGGTTGACTTTGACGTCATGCATCGCAACGCGGACGGCGGCGGACACGGCCTAGCGTTCGTCGCGCTGCTGAAGGCCGTCGTGTGCCAGATCCAGAGCTGGGCGCCGGGGCTGGGGGACTTTGGGCTGACGGACGAGGCCATCCATCCGTACGAGGACTTTGGGCTCGAGCTGTGGAAGAGAGGGGACAGGATCTCGTCCCGGAGCAAAGGGCAGCGCGTTTGGTGGCTTGCTGCTAGGCCGATGTAAAACCGGGAGGTATCAACTTTGTTGAGACCTTGGATAGGAACGATTTCCTGACGTACGAACTGTTCTGTTGCCGTGCCGAACAAGAAACTAGTGTCGTATTTGAGGGTTTTATCGATTTTGCACCAGTTCTAGGCATGCGGATTATCTGTTTTCCTTCCCAACTTATTGGTTCCGGGACGTTTAGCAATGGAAAGCCCGGCCAAGCGAGATGGCGGCGTATAATAAAAACCGCCGCGAGAGGCAACAGCAGGTATTTTGAACTGAAGATTGTGAGCCCAGAACAAACGGTTATAATATCTGTCCATTTGTTTTCTGTCATGCCGCTTCAAGCTGAATAAGGGGGCGGAGATGCTTCTGCGCCAAGTCCCTGTTTTGGAGAGCTTCGTTCACAGCGAGTGATATATCTCACATTGCGTTCCTGGGGTCATTGCAAAGTCAACTCGGTTGGCAGAGATCAAAGCTGGTAGTAGCGCGACTCAGTGATTCATCTCAATGCGACCTTGTGCACTTATGCGCCTGACTACGTTGACGAGGCACTGCCAGTGGTGCCGAGGCAAAGCCGCTGCTCAAGTTTTAAGCTGATATTTCAGAGGTCGCCGTAACATGCGATACTGCAACTCAACACCATCACTCTTGTTTTTGTAAGTCCCGACGTATACCTAGAGGTTGGCTTTCTACTCGTTTCTAGTTCTTCGAAGCCAGCTGTGGGTGCTAACAGCATGTACTGGTTGCCTGGCTACTAGTGGTTTGATCTGCTGACGGAGCTTTGTACGGGTGGAGATGATTTTCACTTACGCGCCAAGGCAGGCAGGCCATTAGTCGCTTCTTCTTCTTCTTCTTTTGCTCTTCGGTTTTAATCGGGGTTGGCGATGTCAGCGCAAGGCTTGAAAGGTCGCAAGTGAATCCCGTTGCCTACTGTCCCCTCGGATGTCTATTTCGTTAGGAGAGTGATTGTTCCAACTAATATCCACAATGGTCTTGGAGACTTTCCCGGGCGGTCTAGGCGCCTTTTGCGGAAAAGGCCCCCTTCCTTGCTCACAGTCAACCTGAGAGCTTTGACGCAATAGCGAGATGGACTTCGAGAACCGGCCTCGGGAACAAAGCTCTTTGGTGAAGACGCCGGGCTTTGAGGACGTGGACCCGGCATAGACGCAGGACCAAGACATTGCACACGAAGTGCTGCCAGATCATAGCCATGGCCCAGAGGGCAGCTCAACGCGCCGGTTTTGCAAGGCTAAGAAGCATCCATGTGTGAGTCTCTCCGATGTCTCTCCGATGTCTCTGCATTCACCTGCCTAGCCCCTTTTCTCGCATTCGCTTTCTCTGGCGCTGCGGCTCAATGGTCAGAAGATTGACGGTGGTCTTGATGGGCGTCATCAGAATGAAATCACCATCGTCTGTGCTCTCGGCCTGGAGCATGTCGCTCGGCTAAGTTCATCGTTGACGAGAAGAGTCATCGGGTACCCAATGGAGGGCCGAACTCTGGGCGCCACTCTCAGCATTCACCATCAGCTACGAGCCTTCAGTCTATTAGCGCTCTTTCTCGAGCTCATCTGGACAGTCTCGCCTCGTGGTGGCCATTATATCATGCGTGTGCTCGAAACCCCGCGTCGGGACTCTTACCCGACTGGCGAATGTGGTCTGCTTAGACTCCCACTCTCAGTCCCACTTGGCATCCTGGTCGGATGTCTCGCCGACAAGTTCCCCTTACGAAGCCAATCGCATGTCCATTTTCAACGCCAAGTACAGTATTTTTGTATTACTCGGCCCGGATGCCGTGAAGAGCAAGCAGCGCGATGGACGTATGGGAAAACTTCAAAAACGCCCGCGTTGTTGTTTTATGGGGATCACGGTATATCAGATTGGCAGCATGTTCCAGCAAACACTTTTTCGGTGAGTTGTGGAGCGATCATGACTTGCACATCCAGCGAGACTTGAGTGTCGAAGACGCAAATGCGACCAGCATTTTTTTTGTTGCGTGAAGGCTCTCCTGTCAGTTATTGAACGTGGACAAAGTCTAGGGTTCATATGTTGGGCCATTTCTGTGACGTTTCAACAATACTCCGATATCAGCACAAAACCAACTCATTGTTTATTCTTTGTCGAGCCAGACCATCAATCGTTTCGTAGGTCAGCAGTCGGGTCAAATCAATCGTCAACACAGGCCCTGTCATTCAAAGCCGACAGCCAAACAGTGGCCTTGCATTACTAGCTTATAAATGGAGTGTATTGTATTAATAAGTACGGCCATTCGCGCCATCGAAGTTCACAGTTCTTTCCAGTCATCCAAAAGACCGCACCATCCGAGCAAGCTATATGATTATAGTCGAACGGAAGCCATGAAGAGACAATCCAGCGAAACTCGCCAGCCCGACGTCGTTCTTCATTCTTGCCTTGCTCATATGAGTAACAGAATGCCCAGTCCCATTCGCTCCGACCTTCAACCGCACGGTCAGTATGGCGCCTACTACGTCGGCGACTTGGTGACGAGAACCATCCAGCATGGTCTCTCCCTCGAGGCAGAGGACGCGATCGATGCCAAAGATAAGTTGAAATACGCCCTGATCGAAGGGTTTCACGAGCTCTACGACAGCCAAAGCCGGGAGCACTTTGATCACATGCTCGAGGTGGCGCGGATCGTGGATCGGTATTTCCTGCAAGGTTGGCTCACTCACATTCACAGGCATCCGTCCGGCCAGAAGCTGGCCCATCTCCGAATCGACATCCGAGACGGCAACGAGAACTGCGAAGACTCGTACAGCAGCTTTCGAGTCGGGGGGCGCGGCGACGACGACGACGGCGACGGATCGCTTCCCATCGTCGATGTTGACATCGAAACGGCAGGGGCGTGGACCATTGGCCAGGTTGTGGAGATGCTGATCCACGAGATGGTGCACGGGTATCTTCTGCTGTTCTCGTGTCGAGGCGGCTCTTGCCAGGAGTTTGGGGGCTGCACTCGATGCTCTCATGACAAGAGAGGACGGCACGGATGCCATTCCCGCATATTGTTAAAGCACATCTACGAACAGATACAGGGATGGGATGACACTCTGGGCGGCTTTGGGGACGAGTTCATCGACGGATGCTACCAAGACGGACAAGATGATGTGTTGGCTGATGTAAGGAACTTGTACTCGTGATAGAGTGAAAGAATCTGGGTGTGGAAATGGGATTCGGATCACCCAGCGACAACCCAGGCAATATTATTGGGAAACACGTCCGTGCATCTCTCTGGATAGATATTTTTATTAATGACGTGTCCGTACGAGAGCGATGGTATTTGTGTTGTTCTTCTCTCCGGGCTCGAAAAAAAGTTCCGAGAGCCGGAGAGCGAGATCCTTATAAACTTGGTGAGTGGTAGGAAACCTCGACGGCTCGATGACGCCGCAGGAGCACGAAGCTGTTGCGCCTTTTAAACAGCCTGGAGCAGTTTCGCAAATACGTGTGGGCTTCGTAGTGTACAAGCCGTTGGTGCGTCGCCTTGTCCTGGGTTAGCAATATATCTGGCATCCCATGTGTTCTGCTGAGCAACGCGTGCAATGCATGATCAGCAAGCAACGGCATCGCCGGTGTCTTCCAATGGGGAAGCTCCCCCCCCCCCTCGTGCGATTCGGGATGTCCCAGACCCACGGTAACGATTTGTATGGGTTGATCCCATTCGCTTGTTTCTTTTTCTTTTTTCGTACCGCAAATGCTTAGGCGGCTCGACCAATCGCAACGGGTCATGCAGAGGGCTAAGCTCACGGCCACACGTGCGGGCAACGTGCCGACTAGGCCAGATTCGGACGATTGCGCGCCGTATCGGAAAGTTCCTGTGCGCCGGCTACCGGTATCTCGGAACCGAAATTTTTATAGTCTTACAAGTTTGGACTCCAAACCTGTATCACAACTCAGCTAGAGCGGCTGAACATCATGTTGTTACCTTTGACTGCGAGCCTCGGAACCGCTTTTTCACGTTCCGATCTTGTCCACATCCATCTGTCATTTTTTTTCAAAACGCTTTTCGTTTTTTCTTCTTCTTCTTTTTTTCTTCTCTCCCCCCCCCCCCCCCCGGTCGGTAATTTTAACTAATCCACTTTGAGCGCTAAACCTGTTCATGATATGACGGCTGCAGCAAAGGAGTATGCGTTGCGCTGCATAAACCCTTCAACTCTGATCAGTGGATATCACCGTCTTACCTCTTGATGGCTTCCGTGAAACTAGGAGCAAATCTCCATGGTAACTACCTGAGTCAAACCCAGTAAATTGATGCCGCCTGGATAAGCTATGCGCAGATACCACAGCTTGGAACAGTCGTATGGCCGGGGGGGGGGCGACTAATGCCGCATTAGATACGCTGGTCAGGAACACTCAGCATAGAATTGAATCACACTTTGGGACCAGCGGCTCAGAATTTTCACAAGCGCCTGCCTGCCATGATCCCACAGACCCTCACGGCAATCCGCTGCTCACATGGGGCCGGTCTAGAACACGGCGAGGCCAGGAATGTCAGCATCGAATTTTAAACTACGAGAGAGCGTATTTGGGTTCCGCAGGCATTCGAGTCGTGTCGTCGCTTTTGTGGCCCCCCAGTTGCCCTAGTCACCATGACCCCGGACTCTTTAAAGCTTTGACGAGAGACGGCTGTAACCGCAACCCGTAAACTCTACGAGTATCTGG
>MU842871.1:58949-82606 GCA_030867305.1 Colletotrichum zoysiae | reverse complement strand
AAACTCTACGAGTATCTGGCCGGGGCGGAGGGGGGGGGGGAGGGTTTCTCCTTCGGCATGGCAATGTGCGTGAATGGGAGAGTATTCTGGGGAAAAGCCCCGATCAGCAACGTCACATTGTCTGATTTATTCTCCTGATCCGAGCTTTTCTTTAAAAAAAGAAGAAAAAAATAGAAAATGACAAGTCACCGACAACTGCCGCTATTTCACTTGCTCCCAGCCCAGCCCACTCTCTCCCCGTGCACCCGGTCTAACGAAACTTGGTAAGAATCGCGAACCCGGGCTGGCTCCGTGCGACGGTAGTAGTTGAGCCGGGGCCCTAGTCAGCAGCGGGCGGAAACTGTACATGGGAAGTGGTTCAGGGCCAGGAGCAGATGGACGATCGTCATTTTTCAGCAGTCGGGGTATGATTTGTGCAGTGGGAAGTTCCGAGAGCGTGAAGGAAGGGGAGGTGTATTATTGTGGTGAGGACCCCATGTGCGGAGTACAGCACGGGACAGCTCGTCTGTACCATATAACTGGATGGAGAACTAATTGTCGCCCTCATTGTAGACTTTTGTCCCTCCTTCTCTCTATCTCCAGTCTCCGCTGTCTATATGCTGATTCATGCTAGAAAAGGAAAAATAAAACCCATCAAAACTTGTAACAAAAGAAAAGGCCGGTATGCAGTAAACAAAAACAAAAAAACTTCAGAATGCCTCCCAGGGGGTATCTCATGCCTTTTTTTCTCTTCCTTTTTCTCTCTCACTCTCTCACTCTCTCTCTCTCAAAATCGCCAACCCGAAACATAAAAGATTATGCCTTCATCCGGTCGAACAGCTCGCCAATCTGGTCCTCGAAGGGGGCCAGGGGGTGCTCCTCGGCCAGCCCGAGGTCTTTCAGCTTGTATCTGGGGTTGGCCGTGTGCATCGCCAACAGGCCCCGGACGCTGTCGTGCATGGACTGCTCGTACTTGCCCCGTCCCTTGAGGATCTTGGCAGCTCGGTTGGCGGCTTCTACCGTCTCGTTCTTGATCACTTCGAGTTCGGCAAGCACTGGTCGGCCGGTTGCCATCGCGCGGTTGTGTAGGTAATTTCTGTTGTCGCCACAGAGCTCCTCCTTGTAGAATCTGAGACAACCGTCAGCAATGTTGCCAGGGGGGGCTATCACTACTACTACCGAACTACTACTATTAGGCGGGGGGACTTACGACAAGACGTCATTAGAAATGTCGATAAACCTGGCCATGTCAGGGATGGCTTCCAAGTATTGCTCAACATCGGGGTACTGGGCCTTGGGGAAGCAGAAGACGGCGAAGGCGACGTTGATGCCCGACAGGTCCCTGACAAAGTCTGGGAACTTGACTCCGGAGCGCGTGACGGGCATGTTCCGGAAACCCTTGTGGCGCTCCAGCAGGTTGCAGGTCAAGAACTTGAGTGTAGATATTTGCAGCAGGTTGGCCATGACAGGGTCGAACCAGCGAGGAGCCTCCCGCATCAGGCTCGCCATGCCCTCCAGCATGGCGTTCGGCTGCTTCTCGCCTCTGAAGAAGCGCTCCTGGAAGAGCTGGGCCTCGGCCATCTCGTCGTTCTGGCCGACAATGTCATCGTACTGCACAACGAGCCACGTAAAGAGTCCAACGTAGCCCTGAACTTCTGTCGGGTGATTAGGATGGCAGAGCTGCCGGCTCGTTAGCAACTGAGTCGCTCTGGAAGAGGCAGACAACGTGACATTGCAAAGCCTCGAGATATAGTGGTAAAGGGGGAAGGGAGAGGGTTGCTTGCCAGTCCTAGAGAGTAGCCCAGGCGGAACGCCTTTGCAGAAATAGGGGTGTCGAGGGGGTAGCCGATTTCGACGGCCCTCTCGTACATGTATTTCAAAAGCGCCTCGACCGATTCCTGCTTGAGCTGCGGAACGCCAGGATACCTCAGCTCCTTCAGCATATCCGTGCAGACGGGCTTGACGAGAGAGGCCAGCCTCTCCGGCGTCGTTGGCACTTCGTCTTCGAGACGGATGCGCTTCGGGGCGAATATCCCCCACAGCGAGCCCAGAACCCGGAACAGCGGGTTGCCAACCGCGACAGCGGCGTCGTGAGCCCTGGGAGTGAGCTGCGATGGACTGATCATCGTAGCAGTGCTTTGAACCTTAATGTGCTAGGGGTGCTAGGGTCTGGTCTCCCTTGGGCAGGAATGGGCAAGAAGGAAGAATGGGCGTGGAAGGATTCTACTGGGTTGGTTAACCAGAAAGAGTCGGTGAACAAGGCCGACGATCTAGAAGGAAGGAGCACAGACTTGAGCCTAGCAGCTACATCCATGGGACACGGCGAGACGGGGGAGGATCTAGGCCTTTATGAATAACGTAGGATTGTATAGATGAGGGGGAGAGTGTGTGTTTCGGAGGGATGTGGGTAAAGAGACATTGGCCATGTCCATTTCGAGCAAACTACTGGCCGGCTGGGTCGACAACGGCCAGATGACCAAGGGATCGCAGCAACGAACTATTTCCAACGTGTTGGATGCGGGTTTCCGGGTACGTAGTCCACGCTGGTAAGGGTTGGTTGTTAGGAAGGAGGAGTTTGCGGGATGGATCAGTAACAGCCGCCGTTGCCAGTACCATTGATCCTGCAGGTTTGGACCGTACGATATGGGCACAGACTTTGCATGTACTTGCCCACTTGACGCAGGAGTGTGGAGTGAGCTTGCCAGGGATGTTTGGACGAATCGAGGACAGGTCGACAAGTGTCGGTGGAGGGCTACGGCAGGTCGGTCGACCGCCGGTAGTGTAGGTACGGAGTACTACGTACGAATACGTACGTATGTAGGTAGGTACGGATAGAGGAGATGGGGCACACACGCACACACACGCACACGAGTATTCGATCACTGAAGATGTGGCCGGAGGAGAGTCCGCGACCGGAGGGTCTGGTTGGGTTGGTGGACAGACGGCTGGGAGACGAACGAGGGCGGCCGACCCGACTCGAAACCTCACGTCAAGTACCCGAACCGCAGACGTTTTGTATCTGGCTGGCCTCCCCCACAACACGACTCTTATTTTTGGTCAGAGATGCAGCGAGGGAAATCTTTTTTGGTGTGCCGTTCATCCTAACTGACTGACTGACTGACTGACTCCTGAGTCGGGGTCGGCTCTCTTCGCTGGGCTGCGGCAGTAGTGAGGCACGTGCAGCTCAGTCTCGCTTCATCGAGTCAGGAGCTGTTGGGGTCATTCTAGAAGAGACGGAACAAGAGGGCCAAAGAAGCCAGTGCGACATGGCACCCCCTGCTTGAGAGGGGTGGGGGTCTCATCTGGGGTTCATCAAGGCCAAGCAAGCCCCAAAGCATGCCATGATCGTCAACGTGCTGCCAACGGCTGCCAACGTGCCGTGCGCTGTGCTGTGCTGTGCTGTGCTGAGCTGTCATGCCCTGCCCTGCCCTGGGTATTCGTACAGTACTCCGTCCCTGGGTAGGTGTCGGCAATGTCTCTGTCTGTCTTCGGCGTCGTGTCCAGCAAAGGTAGGTCGAGAGGCACAAGAGATTGCGGGCTGGGAAATGCACACTTGGCATGGGTGATATCACCAGCATTACCCGGGTTTCTTTCGGCTCGGCGTAAGGCAAACATGCACGAAGCAAACACGCTACGTATAGTAGGATGGATGTATGTATCTATTCCTGTGCCAGTCTATCCGTACCTACCTACCTACCTACCTACCTACCTACCTACCTACGCTACCTACGCTACCATACATGCGAAGTAGGTAGACGACAAGGTAGGGTTGCATGGTCATTTTAGCGAGGATTGGCTGGCAAGTCAAGTTAATGGGTGGTGTGGTGTGGTGCTGGATGGCGAACAGACAGACAGACAGACACACAGAAATCCATCGCACCCCTGTCCTTGGACGAAGCCACAAAAACGAAAACGGCTTCCGGATGAGGCAGCCAGCCCACTTGTCTACCCATCTCGCAATCACAACTCGTGGCAATTGTTCCCGCACTCAACGCAACCGTACCGGAATGGAGGAACAAAAACGAAATGAGAGACAACAACATTCTGGTGTACAAAAGCATTAGCAAGCAGCACTCCCGGCAACCCTCGATCCAAGTTGGCAAGCAACCCCTTCCTTTGCACCGGTAATTAGCAGTGCAGTGCAGTACCACTGGACCGGACGGACTGAATTGGCTTTCCTCTGTCACGTCACGTCACGTTGCGAGCGAGCGAGCAAGCAAGCGAGCAAGCAAGCAAGCAAGCAACCCCCGAGAGATGAAGACGTTACCTCTGCGCTCCGCCGATGTCATGTACAAATAATCCCCCCCCCTGCCGTGCGAGGCCACCTCTACTCCATTCATTTTCGTCTCCTCCCCTCCCCTCTCTCCCCCCTTCTGCCACCTCGGACTTGGACCCCTGTGCCCTTGAAAATCTCGAGCCAGTAGCGGTGCAGGCGGCAGAAGTGACGGTTGATAGCGCTCTGCCCCCAGAGATACCCTGCCCGAGCCGTCGGGCCCGCCTTTTACGCCTTCTTGGTATAAACGCCGGTATCCCGTCGTTGTGTTGGACGCAATTCTCGTCTGTCGTGTTGCATCGTTGATGCGACCTGCAGAAACCTGGAAACCCACCCCTGCCTTGCCACTTTTCCACTCTCCCGCAACCGGACAGAGAGAGAGAGAGAGACAACCAACAGGAGTTCAGTGCAAGATCCCAGACTGAAGCAAAGGTAGGCCGCGGGGTGGAATCAAGAAAAAAGAGGCAGGCGAGGAGACGAAGAAGGGGGAAAAAAGAAAAGACAAAAAAAAAAAAGAGGACTCATTCTCGGTTCGCTTCAGTCAGTTCCGCTTGTTGGACCAGCCAGTCGAGGCAGAAGAGAGCGCGCACCAACCTTCGGACCGATTGATTGCCCCCCAATCTGTACAATGAGTCTCATATACCGGAGACTGGACCCCTCGAAGCGCGAGATCCGCCTGCTCGAGGTTCAGTCGGCGCGCAGCCTCAACGACCCCGTCGAGTGCCGCCTCGTCACCGCCCGCCTCAACGACGACCTGTCACGGGAGTACATCGCACTCTCCTCCCTCTACGGCGACGCGTCCGAAACCGACAAGATCTTCGTGAACGGCCAGCCCGTCACCATCACCGCCCACTTATCTCAGGCCCTGAAGCATGTCCGCGCCGTCTTCTACCCAACAATCTCGCAGCGCTACCAGCGCACGCCGGTGAGGCGGCCTCACGGCGCCCCGCGATGGCTGAGGCAGCTGTTCGGCTTAAGCAGCTCGCGCGCGAGCGACAACGAGCCGAGGGCGCTGCGGGTCTGGTGCGACTTCCTCTGCGTCAACCAGCGGGACGACCTGGAGAAGACCAAGCAGCACTCTGACATGCGCAACATCTACCGCAACGCCGAGCTCGTCGTCGGGTGGCTGGGCGACAAGACTGAGCACACGGATCTTGCGATGGCGACGCTCGCCCAGATTGAAGACGCCATGCCGCCCCACTGGGGTGACCCCGGCGACCGGCAGAAGCACCCCGAGGACTACAGTCCGACGCACAAATGGGCCGAGTCCCTCACGAGCCTGTGGGAGCCGGGGCCCAACGGCGAGATCCCCTTCCTGATGCCGCATTGGATCGGCTGCAACGACTTCATGGGCCGCCCCTACTTCCAACGCCGATGGATCCTCGAGGAGATCGCCATGGCCAGGTTCCCTACCTTCCTCATCGGCGACACCATTGTGCCGTGGAAGCAGGTCCTGCGTCTGAACCGCATGATGGAGGAGTTCAAGTACCATCCCTCCCACGTATTCCCCCAGGTATGTGTACCAACATCGACAGACGGCGTCTCCTCCCCTCCCCCCGTTTTCGCCCCTCGCCCCCCTCGCCTGCAGCTTGATGGTATCTACCACGCGCAGCATCCTGCATGAGAAGTGCGTTGAACTGACTCGGGGGGTTTTTCCTTTCTTTTTCCTACAGTACCTGGCGGCCATGATAGCCGACCTACCTCTGGAAACGGCGCACAAGCTGCTCGACGAGTTCGCGCGGAGAGAGGCGTTGGAGGAGGCCAAGATCCTCCAGGAGGCGGGGAGCAGCAGGGCGACCTCCTCCACGCGGTCCACCGACACGAGATAGCCCGCCGTGGCTTGGCCCGCATTCATCATCGTCGTCGTCGATGGGCCGGTTTCGCGGCCCAGAACAGACGGCAACTCCGAGAGGTGCCGAAACGATGACGGCTGCTTGTCGTCAGTTCATCTTCCAGGGTGGGCTCATCTCGAGGTTTTTAATTGGGAGGGGGAAAAGGGAATTCCACGAATGGGCGGTTTTTAGCGTTGTAACGATGAGGATACCCAAAATCTTTCTCTCCTGGCTTTCTTTCTGAGCAGAAAAACAAACAAACAAACAAACAAAAAACAAAGACAGTTTTGACTTGGTTTCGTTGTTCCTCTCTCTCTCTTTCTCACCTTGCTTTCTTTCGCCAATGACAGAATAAACAAGAAGAAAAGGTGACACCCTTGCGTGGTATAAATAGGGCAGGCCTCGGGAAAGGCGGCGGGAGCTGCGGAAGTGGCGGGTGATCGATGCAGCAAGGACCGGCGTACCATGTATATCAAGAAGGGAACAGGATTCGAGGTTGTCAACGTGAGGGCTTTCTTGGCCCCCCTCCCTTCCCCAATATCGCTGGCCCCTCTCCTCAAGCGCCCACTTGGCGTACCAAGGCAAGATGTAGCCAATGAGTTCTATTGGAAAGGGAGACAGACTTGTACCGGTCAGCCACGGAACCAATGGTTCCATGCACGGTGAAAGGTTCGACGCCGGAACGAGAGGGAGTGAGGACGTTGTTGTTGGTGCAAGGTTACATTCTATCTCGACTCTCGCGAACGGGAACCATGTAATCGCAAACCTAGCCTCAAATCAACCCAGTACCCCGCCCGCTACGCCCACTGCTCAGAGTCCCCTGAAGTTGTGGACAATTGGCTAATCACTTACCCGACCGAGCGAGCGAGCGAGCGAGAGTTGCCGTTCCGCTGAAGAACTACTACCTACTGCAGGTTGCTGCACCTGCACTGCAGATTTTCCTGCGCCAATTCCGCTTATTCGGCTGGACACAGGTCCGCCCGCTCCTTGCAGGGGGGTTCCATGCCGTTGCGAACTCTCATGTAAGGAGTTGTTTCTTGGTTGCTCCTCCTGCATCGTCGTCACACAGCGCTCTTTTTTTTTTTTTATCTTTTTTTTTTATCTTTTCTCTTTTTGCTCGGGAAAACCGACAGTCTGGCACCTTCACACCGGCCTGAAACTATGGTATTTTTGGTTGTTGCAAGAGGCCAATAGACGAGATTCTTTCTCTGTTGCGGATCCCTCACCGCCAGAACCAATCTATCAATCAACCTGAGCACGCATGGGACGATCCCGTGGTTGTCCCAAACCCACCTGACGACAAACCCATGGTAATTCCCGAGTAGTAGTCGAACGGAGTCCAACTCCGGCTCGTCTCCAGCCAAGCTAGTATCAACTCATTTCATTCACATCTCCTCCCAAAAGGTTTCGAATCCCCCCCCCCATCAGGAGGAGTCGAACAACCAACTCCCTTTCCCATTTATTCTCTCCTTTCCCATCTTTTCTCGCTTCTTTTACTGAATCGCCTTTGCTGGCATTCCAGTCAGTCTTGACGAGTTGTCAGAACCGGCGCAGACGACTCTTCCTCGCGGCTTCCGTCTGCTCCTGTCGGAAGGCCTTGCTTGCGTTACATTACAGCCTCGAGTTGTCAGAATAGGCACCGACGACTCGTTACGTCGCACCAACGCTCACCGTTGCGCTGTTGGCCGGTGCATGCCCAACAACAACATTCCTGCTTGCTCCAGGTAATTCGTTTGCTGGTTTTTCATCAAGCACTCGAGAAAACGACCGACTCGGTTGTACCGCACCCCGTTCTGTGCTTCCATCGGGAACCCCGGGTTTGCGACTTGCAATCGCCCAAGCTCCTTTCTGGCAATGCGCAGCCGGGGCGCGCCGTCGCCTGTTGGTTGCGACATTGTTGATATTGTCTCCTGTCACGCCGACTGCCCGCTTGGAGGTTCGCTGTTTCACTCGCTGTGGTCCTCGAAACTTGATGAGCACAATGTTGGACACTTTTGCGTCGCAAACCCTGCCACCGTAATCCGGGACCCCTCCCTCTCTTCCTCTCTCTCCCCCCCCCCTTTCTATAGTGTGTGAAGTCGGAATTAACACTAGCAAGGCCACTCGAGGATCGAGACGGCGAGCCAACGGGAGGACAATGGGAGCGAATCAAACCATGTTTTAAGTGGGGATGCTTACCGATTTGAGTCTTACTGGCCGCGAAGGAAGGGAGATATGATTTGGATTGTGACAGAAAACGGCCCACACGCAAGTGCCGACTGTGCTGCGACCCTGCACTGCACCTGTGAGGCTCAGCTCTCGCATCTTGAAAGACATGCCTTCCCAGAGCCGAGTGGCATTGAGGCAACGTCAGGGGCAGCAATGGGCTGAGGAAGATCGAAATCGGCCCGGTTTGAAACCTACAACCCTCAGCTTACGCAGAGTAGCTACATGGGGAGGGGGGGGACCTGAACCCATTCGGGATGTTGTGTGTATTAACAAACAACACGTTTTGTTTTTTGTTCTTGTCTTTCCTCCCCCCAGCTTTGGACTTCGACCTCGATGCCGCCTTTGGTTCTACTCTCATGTTCCGGGCTGATCATTCCGGCGACTGCCGTAGCAATGGGGGACTAACCGGGGCTGGTCAGCCCTAAAAGGCACGCATGACACGACAGCGGTCCGTCGCGGTGAATTCATGCGCGTCGGAGCTCCTCGCGTTGCGATTCGCTCCGCGTGGATTGTGGCTTGCGCCTTTCGTGAAACTTGCATGTCCCGGCCGCAAGCGTCGAACACCTACTACAATACCTACGTGAATACCTACCTACCTACCTACGGGCGCCGCCCGTCCGCGAGTCGTCACCGCTTGGTAATCCCTGGACCGAAGAGGAATAAAGGTGTCTTTGGGTGTCGGCCCAGAAACCCGGCCCGCCCCGTCATCGACGTGTTTTTCTTTTTCTTTCCTTTTCTTCGTCGGGGGGCCACATGAGTAGTCGGCTCATGGCACCCATCATCTTACACCGGGAACCCCCAGCTGCAGCAGCGGGTACGCGCATCTCCGCGGCTCGCGTCTTCCCGTCAGACGACAACCGCCCATGGATCTACCGCAGCTTTCCCCCGAGGAGCTAGCGAGGGACGTCTCGCCGATGATCGTTGGCGTCGTGTCCATGTGCCTGGTCATTGCTACGGGGATACTGGCTCTCCGCCTCTGGACGCGCTATCATATTCTGCAGAAAGTCGGCTGGGACGACTACGTCGCGAGTTTCTCACTGGTATGTTGTGATCTTTTCCCCCCTTCCAGGCTTTCATGGAATAACCAGCTGACTCGACTCAGCTGTCGATATGGGGTTGCGGAGTCTCCGTGGCAGTCAGTAAGTGACGCCTGACCGTTGATTAAACCCGGCCTGCGAATTCATGTGCTAACGGCCAACAGTGACACGATACGGTCTCGGGAGACATCAGCAAACGGTCTCTTCATTGGAAGAGTACATAAAAGAGTTGAAGGTGAACGCTCACCGTCCAGAAACCGTCGGGGTTCCAACAACTGATGAATTCCTTTCGACATAGTCCTTCTGGTGCGTCATCTTTTTCTACGGCTACGCACACTTGTCTCTCAAGATGGCCTTCCTGGTCCAGTATTACAAGGTCCTGTGCACCCCCCGCATGCGGAGGGCCTGCATCGCGGCCATGATTTTCATCGGGCTGTGGGCGTTCGCCGACCTGTTCCTCATCCTCAACGTCTGCAGCCCCCTCGCGGGCTTCTGGGACCCTCGCGTCCCCGCCAAGTGTGTCGACCGGAAGGTCCTGTATTACTCCTTCAGCGCCGTCAGCATCGCCACGGACGTCATCATCTACCTGATGCCGCTTCCATCCCTGTACAGGCTGGGAGTGCCCCGCTCTCAAAAGATCTATCTGTTGGGCATCTTCAGCCTCGGCTTCTTGTGTGTACCCTCCCTCGAATGTGTTTATGCGGCGCGCGCGCGCGGGGTACGGCAGGGCCATCATACTGACTGCATGGGTTTTCTAAAACAGCGTCGTGGCCATTGCCGTGATCCGTCTTCAGTTCCTCGGCGACGGGCCCGACGTCGCTTGGGACAACGTGGAGTCCTCGCTGTGGTCGATCGCCGAGCTGACGGGGGCCATGGTATGTCTCTGCCTGCCCACTCTCAAGGTTCTTGGGTCGCGTCTGGGTCTCCTTTCTACCCGGGTGGCGGTGAACTCCGAGACCCCCGCTTCGGAGAACCAAAACATTGCCGGCCCGCCTAGCTTGGGCCTCACGACCATTGATACCGTTACGGCGAGCTCGCCGAAGAAGCCAGCTATCGCTTCCGGCCATTTTGTGGCCGAGAGTGAGCAGTTCCACAATGGAGCGTTCCGGCAGACTCCCTCACTGGCGGCATTATGAAGAGCATATGCCATATACGTGGTATGATGAAGTCACTACGAAGTTGACAAATGCAAGTATGATCAACGTTTCCCCCCGGGTTCCCTAGTTCTTTCTTCACTAGACTAATGACCAGGACGACTTGTAGCCTTTTCACGGTGCTCTATAAAACAGGCCGTCAAGCTACTTGAACTCCCGGAATCAAGACAAGACAATCAAACACAAACCACCCATGAGTTCATAAAGGCACGATGAGGCAGAGACCCAATGCATTGTTCCACGCAAAGAATCTCCATCTCGGCGAATCCGACGACTAGCGCTTCCCTGTACCAATACTTCCTGTGCTTTCCTCCGCTGTCCCGGACCCCGTTCCAGTTAAATGGAGGAGCGAATAAACGAATGGATAGAACGGCACTTGCTCGGGCAGGAATCTGTGAAAGCTTTACACCGACTCCTTATCTGGGCTGGTTCGATGCTCGGGTGTCTTCCACTTACGAAACACGACGGCCCTTGCAAGCGAGAACCAGTTCGAAACCAGCACGCCTTGTTCTAGTTCTCAGCTTCGGACAATACGCGCCGCACATTCTGCCAGTTTCAAAAACAAAAGTTACGAAGCAATCCAACAAAGACCCTCTTCAAGTTCCGTTTCGCGAGCTTGCGGGTTGCATCTTCTCGGCCGCCGAACGAGCATCTTCTAGTCACCTGGTCAGATGTATATAACGAGCGCAGGGTCCCAAGCTCCGAGCAGATGGGCCCGAATCATCGACAATCCACTCAGTTGAGCCCGACCCTTTCCAACCCCAGCACCTCGAACCCACGGCCAGCCGCCATGCCATCTTCGAGACCCACGCGGCCGACGAGAACGAGAAGGACGCGCCGCTTCGGCTCAAGGCGCCGGCCCAGAGACCGTCGCATCAGGAGAGTGAGGCCGTGCCGGCATCCGGGGCCCCCCAGGACCACTCTGCCACAGGAACATGACGGACAGGACGCGGACGAGCCGGCGCCCGAGCCCCGGCCCTTGATCCTGCTCTACCCTTTCTCGTACGGCGCAACCCCGCTGTTGAACATGACCTGCGGCAACTTCCTCCAATGCGAGCTGCGGCCCCATCAGATCGCGGCCCGGGACGCCTTCGTCAAGTGCTACTTGGAGGCGCTGCCCCGGGGGGCGGCCTGGGGCGAGCTCTCCGCCCAGCGCCTGCGGGACTTTGAGGTAGGCAGGGGCTCCAAGCGGGACAAGGCGGAGGCGGCGTTCCTCGACGAGTCGCTGCGCTCGATGATGAAGTGCCTCGACGAGTACTTCTTCTTCGGCACCTTGACGCGTCCGCAAGAGGGCCAGCATCACAGCGTGCTGGTCCTGCGCACAGGATTCGGCTCGCTGAAGGCGGATGTCGCGGACAACCGGTTTGGCGATACGGCCACCTACCCGGCTCCCTGGGACACAGACCTCGCCTGCGCTCATATACGCATCTGGAGCAGGTTGGCGTACGACGACCCACAGAGCCGGGACGGCTGCAGGGGCACGCGGCGGTTGCCGTTCTCCAGAAACGTCGCGACACTGGTCCACGAGATCGTGCACGCGTACCTCGGCGTCTTCGTCTGCAAGGGCGAACAGTGCCGGAGGAACATCTTCAACACGCTCGGCGTGACCGGACACGCCTCGACGTTCATCAAGCTTTACGCCCTCGTCCTGGGCGAGGTCTGGAAGTGGCACCCCGAGCTCGGGAACCTGACCAAGCAGGAGTGCGTCCCCGGCACTTCGGTCGTCAGCTACAACGTCGTCTTCGAGGCCGTGGAGCGCGAGAGATGGCAGGCTGACGGCCGGGCCCGGGACTTGCTCCCCCTCAGGGGCGACAGCCCCCGCAGTCTCGTCCGTCAAACGGAGGAGCTGATCGAGGGCATGTCCATGCTGAGCATCACTTACCGCAGGCCTGGGTCGATGATCCCTGGGCAGGAGGGGGCCGACGAGAGCCGCGACACGGATGACGTGTAGGGCGACAAGACGGAAGAAACAGGGGGCGGGGGCGTTGGATGAAGCCACGGCTGGATGCGATTTCTGGAGATTGTGTGTGTGTGTGTGTGTGTGTGTTGGTCTGCGAATTACTCGGGGGTTTGATGCTTTGATAGAAGGTGGCGTTTTGTAGTTGTTTTCAATTGGCAATACCCGCGTCCCGCAATCCTGTTGCTTGTGCTGGTTAAGAAAAGCCCGTATGCTTCGCATCGATCCCGACAACACGTGTTGGGGCCCTATGGGGTGTGAGAGGGAAACAAGATTGGGGGCAGGGGTTTGGTTTACTAGGGTCCAGGTGCCCTCGCCCTTAATGTTCCTCTGGGATTTGCAGAACAACCCCCAGGTAGACGTGTCCTTCTTCTCCTACTCGGCGACGACTTGACGTCCTGTCGACGGCCGATGTGAGGTTCATCAGTCTGTCTTCCTTACGCTCAGCTGGAGACGCCATGATCGAGTTTCACTACGGCTCAGTAGCGCTTCGAAAGGGGGGGGGGTATTGCATCTCTTCGTTGCTTAAACACGGTCTTATCTATACATCCATGCGGCGTAAAACATCATTCACATCCATCACTCTATCCAAGCCCAGCCCCGAGGGACCCGTGAAGAGGTCTCGTTCCCTATGACTCTGGCACGTAAACGCCGTCCTTGCAAAGCACCACAATCTTCTTGAAGAAACGACGCCACTCGAGCGGGTCACCCTTGATCTTCACGAACCGGATGTCCAAAAGCTCCTGCTCCTCCGGCAGCCTGTGCTTGTCGACGTGGATCTCGCCGTGCATCGACTGCCGCCGCTCGTCGAGCGTCTTGATCTTGATCGTGACGACGTGGTCCGCCGACAAGTTCGGTGTCACGGGCGGCAGCGGGACGTTGAGCTGGTGCAGCGCGTCGCTGAGCATCTGCACGATGAGCTGCGGCGGCACGTGCGAGAAGAAGCGCGTGAGCGACTCAGGCGGCACGATGTCGCGGAACCGGCGCGCCGCCTGTGTGAGGGTCAACGGGACGCTGGGGGTTTGCGAGAACTGGCTCATGGACGGCTCCTCGGCAAGCGACTGCAGGAACATGCGTCTGTTGGCGACGCCGCTTACGCTTCTGGACAGAGGCAGCGTCGAGGGGACGGCGATGGGGTTCATGGTCTTGAGGGCCGGACGCTCCCAGTCCCATGTGACGTCGTTGATGGGCGTCTCGGGCTGCGTGAAGGACACCTGGCCGATGGTGTCGACGTCCATGGGGTCACTGCTGGTCGGGTTGCCTTGGGAAGCCGTCGGCAGCTGGCTGAAGTCGATCTTGAGGCTTTCCAGCATCTGTGTGGCCAGGTTGATGGGGTCGGAAACCTTGCCGTCCGATGTCAGGTGTGGGTTTGGTCTGGTGTACCACGGGTGTTGACGAATCTGCCGGAACGAGAAGCGCTTGTCGGGATGAATGTTCATCATACCGCGAAGTAACGACAGAGCATTTGGCGGTATCCTCCCCCAGAGAGCATCCGTGCTGCGGCCGTTTGTCCGGACGTATTCTTGGTACTCCCAGCTACCGTTCGACGGCTCGTCCCAAGGGGTGTTGCCTACCAACAGCACAAAGAGTATGACGCCACATGACCAGATGTCGACAAGATCCGGCGAGTACTTGTTTGCGGTCGACGACGACGACGTCTTCTTCTCCGCCTTGCCGCAGGCAAGAATCTCAGGGGCGATGTAGGGTGGGCTGCCGCAGAGGGTGGAACTCGTCTTGCGCTGACCCTTGTACTCGAACATTGTCGACATACCAAAGTCGGCGAGCTTGAGGGTTCCCGTCTCCGACAGCAGTATGTTCTCGGGCTTCAGATCGCGATGGGCGACGCCCTTTGAGTGGATGAAGCTTACGCCACTGATGAGCTGCAGGAAATAGACGTGCGCGATGTTCTCGTGCACGCCGACGTCGGCCTCGATCTTGTCAAAGAGGTCGCCGCCGTCTGCGAACTCCATGGCGATCCATCTCCAGTTGGTGTCCTCTCCCGAAGCAAACCACTCGATGATGTTCGGGTGTTGGCCGACATGCGAGTGGAGCGACACCTCCATCAACAGCTGCTTCGCCGATACCCTGCCATGTTTTACGGCATAGCCCTTGTGGATGAACTTGACGGCGAACACGGGCGTTTGCGCGTCCTGCGGGACGGCCTTCTTGATTCTGCGTGCCAGAGTGTCAGTGGAGGGGGTCCATCACGAGCGACCTGGGTGAGGGGCAGCCCACGATGCATAAGCGCCTCGCCCAATCGTTTTGGAGATGATTCGGAAGGGCAGGTCAGTGGGTAGGGGGTCCAGCTGCGACTGTTGCATCTTTGCTTAGTGAGTAAACAGCAGTCGGTGAGATGTTCGGATGATACCCTCGCAGAAGCTGTGGTGGTGCACTATTCCATAACTGAGATTGGCCAAGGCCAAAAAGAAATGAGACGAGCAAACAGGGATCTCGGATATCGATTCACAATGACTCTTTTTTAGGCAGACAACACCAGACAAAGAAACCCCCCAACAGAAGACCCGGCAGAGCGGGTGGGCGTAGCAGACTAACGTAAGGCGGATCGTGCACAAAAGAGTCCAGCCAGGGTCCAGAGTCAGCAAGAACTCACCATGTTGACTGAGATGGTGTCTCGAGCTGTTCCAACGCGGGTGCCTCTTCAGAGCGCGTCTCGGCCGCGTAAAGAGCTTTTTGAGCGTGTTTGTTTCGATGCAATGTTTTATTGCCGCCTGGGGCGACGCGAACCCATTGGCCGATAAGTCCTCTTATCGCGGTTGCTGCAGCGTCGGCCAGGTAAACAGTTCCGCCACCACGCCCCTCCAAGCTGACAGGGGCTGACAACTGAGCAGTCGCCGCTTTTGCAACCCCCGAGCCTTGGGGAGATGCTTATTAAAAAAGGAGTTGCCACGGTCGCAATAAGCCCAATGATTGTAGACATCTTTTGTTGAATTATTGATTCGGTAGGATTGCACAATGACGAACTCTCGACTACTGTCACTCATGTACTCCTTCCCTCATTATCTCCTTCCCTGCCTGCCTGCCTGCCTGCCTATCGAGGAACCGAAGGTAGTTGCTTCCTTCCAATGACCATCAACCATCACATCCCGGTATAAGCATCAAATAAGCCGCGGTCCCATAATCTCCGTTGCACCTTGTTTCCATTGTTCCAATACAATAGTTAGGAAAATTGGCCATTCAGGCAAGGTGACCCGCGGCAGACAATTTACGAAGCTGAGATCGTTCGAGTGCTCAAGCCTCAATGAGCAGGGTCCCATCGTCGAAGGTTGCTGGGAGTCCTAAGACCCACAAACGTCAGAAAAGCCTTCAAAATGTCGTACTTTCCAGACTTACATCTTAAGCTGTGACAAAATCCATCCCTTCCGCGATGCACATATCATGCAGACTTGTATATTGCATTTGATGCAACGAAGCACGAACTTAGGCAGCACATTGGCGCATAAATCGCATATTTGACCCTTTTTGTTGAAATACTTCCAGGCATGTCGCGAATTGTCAGGAATGCAAAGAATGTTCGGTTTCTTCTTCTTCTCGCTCTGTGATTGCGAGCTGGCGGTGGTTGACGTAGCCTTCATGGACGTGTCTTCAGCGGTGCTTGTACCAGTCTCAGGTATGCTCAAAACGTCACTGCAGCCCTCTTGCGACGGGGAAGGAAAAATTGATGAATCTGTCATGTCTTTCGATTCGCAAAGCTTGAAGTTGTCCTCGGGCGAGGAAACATTGCTGCCAAGCACAAAATTAGCTACAGCAACCTGGTAATGAACAAATCTGATGACTTACCCAATAGGCACCTCCTCGCGAGTGTAGGTGCAGTTCTCCCACGGGCACTGATGAAACGGTGCCATGCTGACGATACACAATCGGAGGAAGTGGGATGCTGAGGCGGACCGGCCAGAAAAGGTTGAACTGGGCAAACCCCAGCAGAATCAGAAGCTGCAAGTCAAACCAGCTGGCTGTGACTGGTTGCTCCTCATAGCATCGAAGAAGAGGGGTTGAAAATAAAATTGAATAGAAGGAGAAATGAAGCAGGCAAAGTTGAAACGGCAGCAGCAGGCGGCCAGAGCCAACCTTCCGCCACAGCTTTTGACGACCAGATCACTGCACCCGGTCTTATTCCCATCAGACCGATTAACGGGAAGCACATTCCTGAAAATTCTTTGATCGGATTTCTTGTAGTATGTGACGAATTTCCGAATGAGGCAAAGATGGCCTTTGAGGTTGAAACTGGGACGAAATTATCATCTGAACAATCGTCGTAAGGTAGAAGGAAAAGCGTGCACAAACAGAGTAAAGACCCTGTTAGTTCATAATTATCCGAGCGGGAAACTTACAGTCACTACACGTCTTTCCATTTACGTATTTCCTCAGATTCAGGCTTCTGCAACCACTTGTATGTTGAAGTATCCAGGTAGCTCATGTTCAGATGGCATTTATAAGGATACCTCTGTACCAAAAAGCAAAAAAAAAAAAAAACCCCACCCCAAAAAAACACCCCAGTGTGTGACTCTGTAGCGTCTTTTTATCTGCAAACGAATTTTCAAGGCTACTGTAGATACAAATTGTAGACCAGCAATGTGCCTTGACGTTGAAGTAAAGTGTCTGCCTGACGAGTTGACGTTCAATGCATATTACCTAAACGTTGACCCGCCTCAGAAGTACGTACCCGGACGGTTGCTTCCCGTTGTACAGCAGCGACGGCGCTAGCCCAAAAGCGTCAGTCAAACCCCAGCGCGTCGCCCAGGTACCAGAGTCCCTTCTCACCCTGCAGAATAAGTGCCCTTATGTTGTTCTCGACGCCTGCAAGCTCATCGTCTCTTTCGCCCCTTCATCCTCCTCATCTTTCCTGCGCGTTGCGTTTTTCCTCTTGTACTTAAGTACTGAACGGCCGGACTACTTCCTTGTTCTACCAAACGAATTACCTGCTTCATCCCAGCTCTTCATCTAAAACACTCCTCCAGTTTCGAGAAACTCCCTTTCGTCTAGACTACAGTGCTCCGGACGCCAGTACTTGCTTGCTCATCGACTTGAAATCACATACACAGTAGCGACTATGGACTACAGCATGGAGGACAACCAGAACGCCGCCCCCGGCAGCGTCCAGGCGGCCAAGCTCGGCGGTGCCAGGAAGGGACCCGACGCGCAGAGCGTCACCAAAAGGTACGTGTACTTCGCTGTCCTCTTCCCAAGAAGATGAGCTGACGTTCTTCGTCACAGATTGCAGACGGAGCTGATGCAACTCATGACTTCGCCCGCTCCCGGCATCTCTGCCTTCCCCTCAGCAGACGGCAATCTCATGTCCTGGACAGCGACGATCGAGGGACCCGACCAGACCCCGTACGCCGGCCTGACGCTGAAGCTCAGCCTGTCCTTCCCTACCAACTATCCCTACGCGCCGCCGACGGTGCTCTTCAAGACGCCCATCTACCACCCCAACTTTGACTTCTCCGGCCGCATTTGTTTGGACATCCTCAAGGACAAGTGGACGCCCGCCTACAACATCCAGACCGTCCTCCTCAGCTTGCAGAGTCTGCTCGGCGAGCCAAACAAGTGAGTTGCCCCGGCAAAAAGTGGTACACTGTACGTACGTGCCTGTTGCTGACATCTGTAACCCAGCGCCTCCCCTCTGAACGGCGAGGCCGCGGAGCTTTGGGACAAGGACCACGAAGAGTTCAAGCGCAAGGTCCTCGCTCGTCACCGCGACGTCGAGGACGAGTGAGCGTACCCGGGCTCAGCGGAAGCGGAGGTCAGTAGACAGAGGATTGAAGGCATTGTTTTGAGCACTGGAGAATTGGAGTCTTTCTTGTATGATTACGGGCTGGTGGTTTTTGGAACTTTTTTTGTTAGGAATTGGACTGCATTGCATGGCTGGGGCCTGGCTGGGATTGGGTATATCCTGTTGTCGGCATCATGCAGACAACCCAAGTCGATAGAAAAGACCCTGTTGGACGACGATGTGTATAAACACGAACCACAAAGTCCTCCGTCACCATTGCTGGCACATACGCAACGCCCCCTTCTCGCGCGCGCACTCGGCGCAGACAAAAATAACATCCCACCACATCGCGGGGTCCAGGACCAACCACTAGTAAATAAGTCGTCGAATTCGTGTGTGGGGAATCAAGCGTTGTTCACATTTCCGTCGATTTTGTATGTGAGACTAGAATGCCGAATGCAACTCCGATGCCTTTATGCCGCCCTAAAACCATCCCAAAGAGAACTTTTTACTCCTCAACGACAACGGTCTGGAGACCCTTGGGGTTCTTGACGTTGACGGCCTGGACGTAGCTGTACAGCTTCTCCTTGGCGCCCTCCTCGTCGTTTCGCCTGCGGGAGATGCGGATGCGGAGTCTGTAGGGAACGCCCTTGATGCCCTGCTCCCAGACCTTCTTGTTCAGCTGGGGGTCGACACGGACGTCGGTGGTGCCCTATAGAATCATTGCGGGTTAGCGAGCGCTCGTCTCTTTTCGAAGCGTCGATCCGTGGTCTTGTCCTGAAGGACGGGGGATGGATGGCGGGGAGTCGGGTCTCATTGTCGTGCGTGTGTGCTTGGATTTTCGGGATTATATTATTATTCGAGGGGCAGGAAAACGTACCATGGCCTGGAAAGCGAAGGCCTTGATCTCCTTGATGGCACGGGGGGCACGCTTCTTGAAGGAAACACCGTGGAGCTGCAGGAGAACAATGTCAGCATCGCCATGCTTGATTGCAGCCCGTAGCCAGATGACACCGTCCAATTTTTTAATTGCCGACGGCGGCCTGCCTGGCTTTTCTCAAGGGAAAATACTAACGCGCTTGTGCATGTGGATGGTGTACTCGCGAGCGACGACGTCCGCAATGGCGGAACGCTGCTTTCCGGCGGGCTTCTTCTGCTTGGTCGACATTTTGGCGGTACCTCTCGTTGGGCGTTCGGTCGTCGGGATCGCGGAGTCGAGTTGGCTGAGAAGTTCGGTCGATGGTTAATGGTTTTCCCCGTAATCGAGCACGAAAAGTTTGTGAAGCGAAAAGGCAGGTGCAAGCCCTAGAAAGCGCCTTCCGGGCTGGAAAGTGGAGAGTCCGTGCTTGCGGCTGGTGCAGTGGCGGTGCATTGAGATTCTCAAGTCAGGTGATCTTGGCCTTCCTGGGAAAAGAGATTGGGCGGAGGGAAGGCTAACACCCACTTGGGGAAAGCGCGAATTCCCTCTGGTCTGAGCCGCTGAGGTAATTACATACCCACCCACTACGACTGTACGTACCCAGCCTTTGGAGTGGACCGTTTGTCCCCCCCTGACCAGACAACATGAACGAAATTAGTGTCTGGGTCTCATCCAACGCTTGATGTGCCATTATGCCGCATTCGAACGCCATCCACGCCGCAAAGCCATTCTTGGAGCGCCATCGTCAATCACACTGACGCTGTCAGTCTGCGCCGTTCGCAATCCTTCCCTTCTCACTCTCGTTCAGTAAACAAATCAATCCACTACGGGGAAGACTAGCGACGACGGACCGAGCCAAATCTTGCTGTTTCTGGGCACACCTACCGAACCTCGCCAACGAAACGAGCCCGCGTTCCCTCGACGCCCTTGACTCCCGACTGACTTTACAACATCAATCAATTGCGACCTCGTCATCCCACTTCTCTTTCCCGACCCGATTTCTTTACATCAAGACCGCTGACCTCCCGAATACGATACCCCGATTTTTTCTTCGTCGTCGCGCAACTCGATTAATATTATGATGGAGGACCGATCAAATGGGACTGGGGCGACCGGCACGCCATCCCCTCAGCCAGACCTGCACCGGAACCGACTGCCGACTCTGTTCGAGGTGCTGAGCCGCCGCACCCTCCCCCCCGTCGACCTCTTCTCCTTCTACATTTTCATGAGAGACCAGCAAAAATCCGTCGACTATCTCGATTTCTGGTACGTGCAAACGGCATCTGGAAAACACGCGTCGCTGTTCACTAACGGACCACAGGCTCGATGTCGCCCAGCACATGTCTCTTTGCCGGCACTATGTGCGCGAACTTCGAAGATCCGTCCTCATTGGAACACCTGACCTGGACAAGGCAGGCTCCAAGCGGTCTTCCGCAATCTTGGAGGGCCTCGGAGAGATGAGCCACAGCGCGGCTGGGCCTTCAATGTACGCCTCGGAGAAGGAGAAGAACCAAGACGCCCAGATGTCTGCCTACCTGAGAGAGGAGGCTCACGAGGACTCACCCCATAGCGGCAGCGGAGCCTTCAGTAGTACCCCGCGTGAGATGACCGACTCCAACTCCCCGGCCCACACCGTCGCGAGACAGGATATCCGCGCTTCCGCGGAGAAGATCCTGTATACCTTCCTGCTCCCCGGCGCCGAGCGCGAGATCATCCTGCCTGGCTCCATCACGCAGGACGTCACCACCGCTATCGAGGATTTCGGCAGAGACGACCCAGAGGTTTTCGACGTTACCAAGGACTACGTATTCCAGGCGATGGAGCGTGATGCCTTTCCCAACTTCCTGAGGATGAAGGCTCTTGGCAACCTCATCCCGACTACGCTTCAGATCAGAATGATTCTCGGTCTCTTGTCCATGTTTGGAGGCTTCTGGGCCGGCTTTATTCTCATCTTCCTTGATGCTGATCGCTTGACAAGATGCTGGGTGAGTTTCCCTAATGACCTTGTACGTGAGATCCACTCGCTAATCGACTCGCAGCTCATCCTCCCATTCACCATCGGCGTCTATTTCCTTGCCTCGTACCAGTATTCCTTGGACCCCGTGCTTGCTCTCATCGGCTTGAGCGAGTACACGCCGTTCAACTTTTCAAAAATCCGCGAGCCCTACGTTCGTAAGCTCCTCATCAAGCGGGCCATCATGGTTCTCTCAGTCACACTTTTGATTGATGCAGCGCTCTGTGTGCTCTTCATCCTTGTCCCAGGCAAACGGCTTTGAAAGGCCGCTTTGTGCTGTGTTGTTCTGTGTCACAAACAAAAATCAAAAGGAAATGACTTGCAATACCCCAAGCTCAACGACAATGCGGCCTCCCCAATCAACATCAGAGATGTACTAATTTTTGGCCCTTGTCATTGAGAGAGAGAGAGAGCTTTCACGAACGTTATGACCCCCCCAATCAGGATTTTAAGCGACAGAGTCCCTTTTTTTTTTTTTTTTCCCCCCCCCCCCCCCCCCCCCTTCTCGAATTATTCAGTCATCATCAGTTTCCTCGTTCAGGGTTCCACGAAAAGAGGGACGGCGTAAGGACAAATGGGAGAGGCTGGATGGAATTTCCAGCCTCGCGTTCGGCGTTCAACGAGAGACAAGGGTGAGAGATTCAAATTCTTCTACAAATTCCATGTACACACACACACACAAGGCATGGTGTACCATTACTTTGAAAGGGACCGAGAGGAGTAGGGACGGTGGAGGTGGCCAAGATGGAGGGAAGCGGCGGAGGCGAGTCGGGAAACCCCTTTTTTATTTTCCTTTTATTCTTTTTGGCCTCGATACACTCATTTCACTTTCATTCTGGATTCCCTTAATCTTCATTCTTGGCTTGCTAGATAGATACCACAGTCCCGGGGTGGGAAGAGGCTCGTAGTGGCCTCTTTGTATCAACACGTTTTCGGGTTTGACTTGAACTTGAACGCTTTTTTTTCCTTCGTGATCTATCGTGATGTTCTGCTGTCATTGCTGGTGTGCCGGGTACGCTCCCAGCTCCTTTTTCTTTTCCTTTTCGGTTTATGCTGCCTCTCGCTTCACATTCATGACCCTGTCGTTGACTGATACTTCGTGGTCCTCGTAATGCCATGGTTCAAAATCTTGATCTCCAAGGCCATCCTCGCTCCCCGGGAAGAAGAGGAGTATGTTTGTGTGTATGTGTGCGCGTGCCCCCTCTCGGAGCGGAGCCGCCGTCATCACCCATGCTAGAGCTTCCGCCGACTGGCACGCTTCTTCTCCTGCTCGGGGTCCTCCTCATCCACGTCCATGGCCTCGTCGTCAATGTCTTCGGCCGTGTTGTCCATCATGCTCGTGCTGCCCCTCTTGTTGTACCGCTGCGCCCTGGACGTGTGGCCCAGGAAGCCGCTCCCGCGCTCGCCGCCGCCGCCGTGGCCGACGGCGAGCTTCCTCCCGGCCGTAGCCTCGGGGTCCTTGCGCACCTCGTCGACTAGCTTGGCCAGGCGGGCCTCCTGGTCGGCCTTGTCGCGCTGGCGGCGGGCGGCGGCGTGGCGGATGCCGGCGATCTGGGCCTCGAGGTCCTCGAGGGTGGACTCGCAGCGCGAGGACCAGGCGTGCAAGGCGCGGATCATGGGCGGGACGGCGCCGGGGGCAAGGTCGCGCAGGGCGGCGAGAGAGTTGACCTGGACGACCTGGCGGCGGGGGTCGAGGGTGGCATCGACAAGGCCGGCGTAGATTGCCGAGATGACGAGGTCCTCGAGGGCGCGAGCCGAGGGGAGGCCAAGGGCGGACTGGAGGGCGGCGTAGCTCAGGTTCGAGCGGTCGCGGGCGAGGGTTAGGAGAGACAGCTGGCGGAGCTTGAGGGTCTGGGCGTCGTTGAGCTGGGGGAGCTGCTGGTGGGAGGAGAAGTAGGTGGCGTAGGTGCCATGGGAGAAGATCTCGAGGAGGCGGAGGTGCGAGAGGAAGTCGGGGGACTGGGAGAGGGCTTGGATCTGGGGGGTCTCGAGGAGTTCCGTGAACAGGAAGGTGTTGGGATTCGAAGTCGCGCGGGTGATGAGGTCGGCCGCGGCGCGTGGGGAGGTGGCCGACTTGCTCAGAGCCAGGAAGGGCTGGAGCGGGCACCAGTTAGCATGCGGGGGAAGGAGTGAAGAAGGAGGACTGGGAGGTTAGTCACCTCGAGGGCGTTGAGAGCTTTCGTCTGCTCCATCTTGAAAAGTTGCTGGTGACACCCACGAAGCTCTCTGGGAGTAGGGGTTCCGGTCAAGGGCAGCAGATGTCGTCACTTAGAGCACGAGCTGTGATAGCCCAAAGGTGGGGGGGTTGCGGCGAGGCTGAGATGGTGGTGATTCGTTCAGCGGGCGAACGGGCGTGGCAAGGCTGAGAGGAGGCGCTTGAATCCTGACCCTTGCGTATTTGGATGGATGGAGGGCGTCAGGAGCAAATGGGGTTTGTTGGCTCGGCCGTGGAGTGTTTCCTGAAGGGAGATGTCTTCTGAGGACGAGGCTTGTGTCAGATCGGTTTGAGATGCAGTCAATGGAAGCCAGGCGGCTGCTGCCCAGTCGTTTGGG